>JABUQX010014271.1:12500-22338 GCA_015478945.1 Trachelipus rathkii
GAACACGATGAAAAAAGCATTCCCCTTGAAAACCGGAGGACGAGACCGAAAGCAATAAAAAGAGACGAGAGATGAGGTAGGTTCAATCACATATAACCAGCGCGTAGATTTTTACGTAAGAAATATTATCTCTAATAACCATCCTCTTTTTATACTCTCTGTATATTCAAAGAGACGGGAGTTTTACATCCTATAGCTAGCCAACGGCTAGGACCGAAATACACAATACAGACAGCGTCATTGATGTGGGAGTAGAGAACTTATCATCACAAACAGAGTACCTCCCTCTCATTATAGACACAAGAGACGACCACAGAAGACCACCAGCTTTCCCAAGCACAATATCATATATAAGGAACATCCAGAGCCCCCAACCACCAAAGCTGATTATAATGATCACCACGCCAAGAAGAGCACCACGAAACTAAACACCACAATAAATTAACCAACAGCCAAAGTAAATGAGAGGAAGACTAACTAGAAAACAAGACCAGACGTTTTTTTGAAGGAACCAACACGAAAGTTGCACATAAAACACCATTTGCTCGCAAATTAGCTATATTCACGATAACCATAGCGTAGTTGATAATTCGATATATGTATAGTTCATTCTACTTTCTTCTTTGCCTCATAAAAACTTCCTAGATGGTGATATACTGCTATCACTCAAAATACTTATCTAAAACAAATTAAAAATATATATATATATATACAGTTATACAGTAAAATACCAAACCAAATTCAATCCCTCAAATTAACATTTTCCCACATATAACCTAGTGACCAACTGAGTTAATAGTCTATCATTTCGTTCCCTATCCTAGACCGAAGATAGGTTTACATCGGCCCAATCGTGAACTGAAATACCCGAGTGATATCTACCAGTGAAATATAATATAAATTAAATTATTATTTTGATTATAGGGTTGAGTGTATAATATAACACAAGAAAACAGGCAATTTTTATCTATCCTCGTGTTCAAATTAATTGAACTCCCAGAGACGCAAATAATTTGTGTTCTAAACGTACTATATACTCCTGCAAAGTCCGTTATGCTTAATAAAAGCTTGCAAGGATTTCGCAAGTGTGATTTATATTTAAATGTTATCCAAACCTGCTAGTTTAACCACCTAATCAGATCTAGCAGTCAAGTGATTGATTGTTGACAAACTTACAACAAAGATAGTGCGTTAAGCTTGCATCAAATACTTGCAAGGCAAGAGACTAGGTACTACAGCTAGAAATAGTGAGTTTGATATACTAAAAGCTTGCTTAAATAAATCCTCAGAGGTTGTGATTAACAAGGAGTTTTGATAACAAAATATGTCAAAGCTTTCATCAAACTTTTGTATCAAGCTTATATGTAACAAGTTTGTATAGTATTATAGTATATAAATATATAATATATATTAATATATTAATAGATTTATATATAATATAAATATATGATATATTATTATAATATATATATATTAATAATTAATATATTAATGTGTACCAGTCATCCCGATAAATACAGGCATGTTAACTATGAAAAACTATAACAAAGTACATCCAAAATAAATAATTATTACATTTTATTTAAATCAGGAGACATTTTTTATATATGGATAGGATAAATATTAAAAAAAATAAAATAAAAATAACTGCCTTTTTTTAAAAAAATTAAAATCATATGATAAAAAATGTTATGTAAAATATTATCCTAAGTTTTATTTGTTTGTGTGGAAAAATATAACTTACATCCGATGAATAGTAAAAAAGTTATATCCCCTAAATTATTTGAATTTTTTTATTTTAAATAGTATAATCAACCACTATAAAAAAGACCGCTAATATACCTCAACCACAGAAGTAAAAACCAAGAAAAGGCATAACCACTAGCAGTCGTGGCGCTACCAGGGAACCATACAACTACAAGAGTGTGTGATCAGACACACACGACGAATTGCATCTACCAAGCCACCACACACACCAATCCACACTCCTACACATCTGCAAACCACCACCGCTCCACGTTAGCGCTCGCCCACTCCATAAAATCGAGTCATTGATTTTGCTATAGGAAATACAATGAAAAATTATTACTACTCACTTTTCCTCCAAAAAGAATCTCCCGATTTATTCTATATATGGCCAAACTTTTCATTCCCAGAGCAGAACAACTCGCAAGCAATCATAGACTAAATTACTAGCCAAGCTCAACTTAAGAATAGCTTATTGACAAGCCTATAATTATTAACTATATCTAACTCTTCACATCTGAGTAGTATACTAAATTCTACTTATGAAAAAGATCGTAGGGTGTTCCTTAGAGATAGAGAGAATATAAATAAAATTAAAATTTTTTTATAACCGTATCCCTTACGGATGAATTACCCTTCCCTACGACACATCCTTAACATAGTAATATAAGTAATTTATATGTTTCCCTAACATGTCACACTAGTATTATAAAGTTTTTACATAGTTTACAGCCTTAAATACTTACTAGTAGTAAATGTACTTGGAGGGGGTATATATAAATAAGATATTTAGTTATTTTTATTTATAATATTATATATATATATATACGTACATATATATAGAAGTATAGTATATATACCTTATATTAGATATATATTATTATATAATATTTTATTATATTAAATTTGGATATATATATTTTAATATTTAAATATATATTATATTTAATATATATTTAAAATTAAATATTTATTAATATATATTTTTAATTTATTTAAATATATATATTTAATCCTATGACCAAGCATTTATTTAATTTGTTTAAATGTGAGTAGATAAACAAGTGTATATTATGGCAACGTTCAAAACTATGCAATAGTAGCCTTTTGAGCTATAAGCTTTTGCACAAAGTATAAATATTCGCTTAAGTATGGATTATATATATATATTATGTATCAAATCATATGCATAGCGTATGTGCTTCCACTATCCTTGCAGCTCAATGAGCTTCAATGGTTGAGTGCATGTCACAGATTTATTTGTGATTGTCTCACACTAGCCACGATAAATTATCACAACGTGTATTGAGAGACTCGCGCGATTTGCTTGGCGGACCACAGTTAATAATAATCTATAAAACTTACCAATATTGAATAATTAGATATAACAATATTAAAATATCTACCCTCACCTTATAATTATGACCATTGTGTAAACAGGGCTGTTACTCTATATGTGGTCCTCAAATGTACCGCCAGCAGTTAAATATAATAACAAGTATTAACCACAATACACACTTCAATTTAATTGAATATTTTATGAAGCCATCGTCTGGATCGGTCAAAGTGACTTAAAGATGAGTCGTGTAGTTTACTCAAACGGCGTTTTAGATTTGGCAAGTTTTTCTCCCAAATATCAGATAAGGTATATAAGATACGTTTATTCACTTGAGTGAGTTCATATTTCGATTAGGTAAAAATCTATATATATGAAACAATTCTTCGAGTTTTTAAGGTTTGTATTTACATTATACTAAGCACTAAGACCTACAGCCTTATAAGGACTGATGAATAGGATTTTTTAGTATGATTATAGTTTATAATTATATATATATTAATATATATATATATATATATATATAAATATATATTATATATAGATTAATTATATATATATATCATATATTATAATTATAATATTAATATTATAATATAATATAATATATATAGATATATGTAATATTAGCCAGTTCTGTAATCCAGTAAGTAGAATTCACTTGCTCACCTAAAAGAAAATCAGTGTAAGTCCAATATTTTTATCTATTGCAGGTTTTATGGAGGTGGCTTGGAGTAGTGAGATAGATTACAGTTTAGTGTCCGATAGGTGACCCGCTCATCCCGTCATCACCATCGATCATCCTGACATGAGATAAAGTAACCGGTAATATTCCTATGACCGAAGATATCGGGATAGTTGATTAGTAGCTCTTAGGAGATCATAGTTACCGGATTACAGGATATCCGGCAGCTTGTATATATAGTAGCATCAGGTGGGGTGACTAAATAAAAATTTTTTTATATTATATGTTTCATTAGTTATTAGGTAGTACTTACAAGTTTTATTTTAAATTATTACTGTAAATTTCTAGTAAGCAGTATTTTAATAATTTATTTAATATAAAATTAATAATTTAGATTATAATATTGTAATCTCAATAAATGATCCATTAAATAATCGACCATACTCACTTCACATTCTCTTGAGAGAAATATTGTCTCCGCATTGTGTTATATTTTGTGTTTATTACGGTTTTATGGTTAGGCCTTAAGAGTGAAAAGATAGGAATCTTAAGTATGTGACAGACTAATCTTAATAATACCTAACTATAGACCCTATTTCTTTTCAAAAGTGTAATACTACGCAGCGAATTGTATAGAGTATGGTGTAGCTTTAAAACTGTGGAGTACCACTAATAAACAAATTTTTAAATATTGTTTCCAAACTAAGTATGCAAGTTGGTTAAATTACGCTGGGCCTAATATCTTGGCTACCGATTCAGCCGATATCCTTCAATAAAAATATATTAAATGATACAACTGTCTTGAAATGTTATGGAAACCCATTGTTTACATATTCTATTATTATTATGCTAAGTATCAATATTTAATTATATTATATATTGACATATTTATATTTATTCAAGTATAAAAATTAGAAATAAATTATTATATATAATATAAATATAATAAATTTAAAATATAATTAAACAGAAGTATTATATTATATTAATAAAAATTTAAAAATAAAAAATGATAATATATTTATAAGTAGTAAATACGATTCAAAAAGTGTCAAAATTCTAGTCCACGAATTATTGGGTATATGATATTGGTAGCCAACCACATCTTATATTTAATTCTATTATATATTATTATTTATTATCTATTTAATTTAATATTATTTAATTAACTATTAATTACTAAATTTAATTTAAATTAATAACAATTACTTAATATAAAATGATATAAAATAATAAAAATAATATAAAATTGTAATAATATTATATAATATTAACATAATAAAGAGTAAATATTTAAAAAGAGATGGCCCTAATTCTAACCAACACAATGGTGGTCCGATATATTATCACCCCTTGTAGACAAATCTGAGTTACTAAATGATCTTTATTGACAAACTTGTCTATCATACAAACTTATCAAATTGTCATATAGATTTACTAATCAATTATTTTATTTTTTAGTTATATTTATATATGAGAGAAAGAGAGAAGAGAGAGTGTCGTGTTTTATGACCTACTATAGGAGGCGCTTAGCATCGTATTCCCCAAAGTGTCTAGACAAGCGAACTTCACAAAAACGATATACACACCCATAAATACCAACGTTCTTCGATCATAGAAAGTGTGAAAGCTGGGGGATGGGACCACGAAGAATATACTAGCTTAAACCTATAGCCCAACGTGGCCAACGTCACCCAGCCGACGCTATAATAAATATAATATTATAAATGGATTATATATTATTTAATATTAATAATATATATATATTAATTAATATATATAATATATAATTAATATATATATATATTAATATATTATATATATATTAATATATATATATATAGTATATACTAATAGTAATTAAATAATCATAATAATAATATAATATGTTTAATAAAAAATATTAATTTATTAAATATATTATATAAAAATAAATTTCGTAATAGATTAAATCACAAAATATTTTCCTATTTAGTTATAATGTAAGAACAAAAATTATAGTCATAATTAAGCAAGTTTGCGTGCTGTCCATTCACCTTTTTCTGGATATTTGCATTCAAGGTGTGAATCAGTTCCAATTATCACCAATCTCACCAGAATGAATAAGTCATTATGGGAATCGTACCTACTCAGAATACAGGAGAGAGGTGCAGCCTCTGTGTATCTAAATCAAAAGAAAAATATGCAACTGATATACGTCTTCCGTCACATAAAACTTAAATGAATATTTTTGAATTTAGGGGCACAATTGCAAAATGATCCAAAACTATAAATGAAAAAAATCTAATAAAATATATAATTCAATAATATAATATCCTCTGATTTAAAAAAAAATATTATATATGAATAAGGCGTACGTTTCAACACAACTATACACTGTGATAAACCTCACTTGCATAAGCGTCCAATTAGAACACACATAAACGGTGTTTGTCCTCAACCCAATATATCTAAATCTACCAAGTACCCTTGTTTACAAAGAGATATATGATTAATCAAATAACTGGCAAAGAAATTATTACACCACACACTCTACAAAAAAGATCCAAAAGACTTAAATTAATTAGATTAGTTCTAATATTATAAACATTTATAGAACTTATAGTGTATCATTGACATAATTATGTTATACGATTAGGTGTTTAGGTAACAAATGTCAGTTCCTTACATAGAGAAATATAATTTAATTTCTCTAGAACATTTATCTATCAATCTATTAGAGTGTAATATATATATATATATATTATTTAGGTATGTGTAGTGAGTAGTGCGCTAATGCGCGTTACACAGTACTGTCTTAGAACTTAATCATTGAAAAGGAAAAAATAATATATGGGTAGATATTACTATAATGACTTTTGGAAAAGAAGGTTGAAGGTGAACTAAGTTCACATATTATATTATTACTTTTTTATCTCCACTTTATTTTATTTCTCCTTCATTATTATTATTATTACTTTTTATATTTTACATCCAACTATTATTATTTTATTATTATTACTTCTATCATTTTCCTCCATTAACAATGTGCGCTGATTTTCAAAAATGATTTTACAGTTTTATCATTGTTAAAATTATCATTAGTTTTTTACTATTAAACTTATTATAATTCCAATTATGTGATGAGCTGACCTTAATATATGATTATATATATATTTAATATCATTATCTATTATTATATATCATTTATTTTATAGAAATATATATTTTATGATGTGAGGTAATATACCCAATAAAGTCAAGTTCACCGCTCACACTTACTCATTTAGTCGTAATAGTTATTAATGAAAAGTATAATAATAATGAGTTTTAGCTAATATTGACAATATTCATATAAATTGTTAATTATATCGTAATAAATAATATAATAAATATTTATTATATATAGTAATAAATATTAATAAATCGCCACTTATCAACGTAAATACTCTATTAAAATATAAGTCGCACTTACTCATGTGAACTTTCACAGAGCCTATAGTAGTACAAATAGAAAAAAGCTTTTATCTATGTTTTTATAAGTAAAGCCTAGGCCATAAGTCATAGTGACTTTCATGCACATTATAGTGACTTAAGATACTCATTTTTTTTAACTTAACTATTTAGTGAGAATGAAACTCTAGAGGGTGTGATCAGTCACTCAACTAGGCAAAGATATATAAGTCCGCACAATTGTAAGATAACTACTTCTGTGTTTTGTCCCCGCCTTACCAAGAAAAAAATAAACACAAAAACAAATTAAAAAGGTTCATTGAGGAATGCAATTGCGCGATAAATTTGACACTATAATTGGTGTAATATTATACGAGTTTTAGAAACGATGACCTTTTACCATAAAATAGTATCTACTTCACGCATAGTTTATAAAAGTGAATATTAAGCACGTTATACAAAAAAAAAAATTAGAAACAAATTATTTAGATTCACATGTTGCGTGAAAATGAGTCCGACAAATTGAGTTTATAAGGTCCACATGAAAATCAATTTGTTTGTTTTCCTAACTTTCAGGCCTAGGAAGTAATATCACTGTACACAAATACATATTTTGGTAATGCGTGTTTCTTTGTGTCTTCTTTCTCTATTATAAGGTAAATATCTATGTAATCTATAATAGATCGATCGATTCACGTTTCAAAGTGTTCATAATAATGTGTGGTAATACTTTTCGTCATAATTATATTAAGATAAATTACCCAAAAGGATTAAAATTTGAGTGAGAGAAGATGGTCCTTGTTATAAGCACCTCCCAATATCGAACTTTTATTTTGCTTCAAAGTAAATTTCCGATTATATATCATGTAATATTATCTCGACATTGCGTATCCGGATAATAAAACGGTATACAGTTAAACTCATAGAAGCCCTTGAACTCAGGTTATAACTATCCGTTTATTTAAATAAGCACCAGTCTATTTTTAATATTAAATAGCAGTATACGTGATAATATTATATTTCCAACATTGCTTATTTATATCAAGTTTTAAGTGCCCGAATACATTGACTCTTATGATTTTAATTTTATCACTGTAGTAGCGATATAATATGGATTGATAAACATATATTGAGAATATAAATTATCGTGTTATATTTATTTATTTTATTAATAAAATTTACTTGAGAAATGTGCGTATAATATATTATATATAACATAATATTAATAATAATATATAAAGTACACTTGCCCTAAGAAAATTAATAATAATATATAAGCTAAAGTGAATTTTTAACTATTATTAGTTTAATAATTACAATATCATTAAACGCTATATAGAGATGAAAATAAAATATATGGTTTTAGTGTAAAATAATTGCTTAAGTAAACATGTGAGCTATAGACTAATTCCATTATAAATATCATATTATTTACCATAATAATTATATTATTAAGATAATGTTTTATATTAAATAATATTATTATAATATTTTAAAATATTTTAAACATATTTATTTACCAATAATTTATTGAAAACGTTAGTCATACAGCCAAATTTCAGATAAAATTGTATTTGTAACAGTCAACAAATAATGATTAGGTAATGAATATATAAAATAACAAACCTCAGACAGCATTACGAATTCAAACAAGTATTATATATATAAATATATAATATTATAGTATTATATTGATATATATATATATATATAATATATATAATATATACTTATATTATATTATAGGCATATAGGGTACAACTTTGGTATAATGTGACAATAATATTAATAGAAATATACCAATAATCTTTTCACTAATAATAATAATAACTTAAGAGTGAAATAATATTTATATTTAATTCTCCACCTATATATCTAACTATATTCAATTGATCGAATGTTATTGGAAGTAACAAAGGTTACAAAGATACTAAAGGGAAAAAAAGAATGTATTTTTTCTCTTCAATGTAGTCCAATATTCCAGACACAGAGTTTATACATATCGGATCTTCAGCGAAAATTGGATAACAATGAGTGATCTGAAGACCAGGAATATATCAGGAGTATAGTCTAAAAAAACATTGGATACCGTAATAGCCAGGATACTTGAATTATAGATGTCTGTACCGGTATAATCACGGTACCCATCCACTTAAAAATATAAATTAATATATATATATATTAATTATAATATATATAAATATAATATATATTAATTAATATATATATTATATATATTAATATAATATTATATATATATATATAATAATATAATATATTAGATAAAGAGAAGATAGTAATAAAGCCTAATACATTTACAGGTATATAGCCCTATATAATTAAGATAGATGTATATAGTTAATATGAGTTGTTAAGGTATTTGTATATATATATGATTATAGGTATAATCTACACCCAGTGATTGGATGAACATGATATCAGCCTTCGCAGGCATTAGCACCAAAATAAGATGTCAAACCAACAATTGATATATAATGGAACACAAGAGATTTCCGACATAATTTTATGTTAACTTATATATATTATATTAAAATGTCCAATAAACATTTTTCTAATGTAAAATAGTAAACATTTTAAATTAAATATACATACCATCTCCTAAGATAATCTCTCTCTGT
>JABUQX010014272.1:0-16504 GCA_015478945.1 Trachelipus rathkii
TTAGATTTCTTTGTTATAAACTTAAAACGATATAGCCTAAGCTCGCGAGCTCACGCGTTAGTTGCTAATACGCAGAATGTATAGTATTTTAGAGTTTCCTTCAAGAAGATACCTCAAAACATCTGCTAAATTACCTAGAGTCCAAATTATTACATGTAAAGTGATTTAAGTAATGAGATGCTTAATTGTTTTCAACTTTAGATTCGTTTGTCTATAACAGCTTATAACTGAAGTATACCGTAAGCTCGACCTCTTACGGCTTTATTGCTAGCAGCCGCCAGTAATGTTATTATTTAAGGAGTTTTTTCAAAGAACTGGATACTCAATCACAGCTGCCTAAACTTACCTAAGGAGTCCAAGTTATTACGCATAAAAGTGATTAGTATGAATCTAATTTCTTTTCTGTCAAACTTGAAGTGTGATACTCCTCATTTATAGATTAGGACAGCAAGATGGCTGTGTATAGCGTAACGCGCGCTAAGGGTGACGGCCTGATGTGTAGATGGCCGCGAGAGCGTGCGAGGTACGCGCCTTGGGGTATATGCATAATTAGAGATGTTAGGTAGTGATTTTTAGTCAGTTCTGCGCGGACCGCAAGATACGCTCTATATGCAGTTACGATGGTCTGAAGGAATTGAGAGTGGAGGATCGTGCTCAAAGGATTTGAGTATGGTCGCATGAGAAAGGCTGGAGTTGAACGTATTCCGAAGATCGCGTTATAGCTAGTCGTTTGGGCGTCGGCCAGATCGGCTTTTAGTGGATATGTGCGTGTGTGTGTTGTAGATGTAGTTATTGAGGTTCTACTTCGGTACGACGGCGACGGACGGAGGTATGAATAGCCCTGGTGAATTGTGTCGACGCTTCGCGTCCTTTATGCTCTGAAGAAGGTCTTAGGCAGGATTACGAGCCTAGATGTAGATGTTTAGTTTGAGAGTTTTCATAAGAAAGATGACCCTTCGAAACACCGCCCTAAATTTACCATGAGATGCAGTGCGGAAAAGGAAAGACTGTGAGGTGCGCAATTATACGAGTGAAGCTGAGCGAAGGGTTAGCTGAAATTAGTTATATGTCATTGAGTGACTGTGTGAGATGAATGGACTGAGGTGTTGTAGCGTATGTGTCGTGAAGCGACTCGTCATAGGTGATACTAGAGAGAAGCCTCGCGATCACGTCTGTTATGTATTGGATACCGTACAATGACTAGGTACAGAAGATAGTGACTTGGAAGGCTCGACGCGCGATGGGCATCGCGCTGAGTGTACAATATATGACGAGAAGCTCGGTCGTCTATACGTCAAGTCACAGATGCAGTTGTTATGATTATTAGAGTTCTTCAAGAAAGATCACCTGTATGCGAGGACATTCAACGCAGCTTGCCTAAATACTAGGAGTCCAAATTATTTACATGAAAGTGTTTAGTATGGAATGCTAATTTTTTAACTTTAGAATTTTCTTTGTTATAACACTTAAAACGACTAATAACTAAGGCTCGATACATTTTAGAGTTTTTCAAAGAAATGTAAGTATTTTAGAGTTCTTCAAAGAGAATACCTCAAACACCTCCTAAATTACCTAGGAGTCCAATATATTAAATGGATTTAGTATGAATGCTAATTTTTTCCACTTTAGATTTCTTTGTTATTAACACTTAAAACGCATATATCTAAGCTCGACTACGCTTTGATGCTACCAGCCAGAATGTAGTATTGTTAAGAGTTCGTTATAAAGAAGATTACCTCAACACCTTGCTAAATTACCTAGGAGTCCAAATTATTAGCATGAAAGTGATTTTAGTATGGAATGCTAATATTGTTTCAATTTTGATTTACTTTCGTTATAACACCTAAAGAGCGATATGACCTAAGCTGCGACTACGCTTTATTGCTACACCAGAATGTAAGGTTTTTTTAGAGATCTTCAAAGAAGATACCTCAAACACCTGCCTAAATTACCTAGAGTCCAAAATTATTTACATGAAAGTGATTAGTATGAATGCTAATTTTTCAACTTAAGTCTTTGCTTTGTTATAACACTTAAAACGATATATCCAAGCTCGACTGCTTTATTGCTATACCAGAATGTAATTATTTTAGAGTCCTTCAAAGAAGATACCTCAAACCTGCCTAAATACTAGGAGTTCAAAAATTATTACATAAGTGATTTATTATGAATGCTAATTTTTCAACTTAAAGCTTTCTTTGTAAAACAACTGAAACGATATGACCTAAGCTCGACCGCTTCATTGCTCACCAGAAGTGTAATTATTTTAGAGTTACTTCAGCGAAAGATACCAGTCAATCACTTGCTAAAAGTTACCTAGGAGTCGAAATATTACATGAAAGTGTGATAGTAAATGAATGGCTAATTTTTTAAACTTTGATTTCTTTGGTTGATAACACTTAAACGATATACTAAGCTCGACTACGCTTATTGCTACAACCAGAATGTAAGTATTTAGAGTTCTTCAAAGAAGATACGTCAAACACCTGCTAAGATTACAACTAGGAGTCCAAATTATACATGAAGGCTGATTTATGTATGAAGCTAATTTTTTTCAACGTTTGAGATTTACTTTGTTTAAGCACCTTAAAACGATATACCTAAGCTCGAACTACGCTTTTATTGCTACACCAGATGTAAGTATTTTAGAGTTCCTTCAAAGAAGAACCCTCAAACACCTGCCTAAAAGTTACTAAGGAGTACCAAATTATTACACATGAAAGTGGATTTAGTATGGAATGCTAATTTTTTCAAACTTTAGATTTCTTTGTTATAAGACACTTAAAACGATATACCTAACTCGACTACGCTTTATTGCTACGACCATAGAAATGTTAAGTATGTTATAGAGGATCTTCAAAGAAACATACCTTCAAACACTGCTAACATGTACCCTAAGGCAGTGCCGAGATTTTACATGAAGTGATTAGTTCGAATCTAATTTTTCAACTTTTAAATTTCTTGTTATATACTACATAAAACGAATTTACTAAGCTCTGACTACGCTTTATTGCTAGCCCAGAATGTAACGTTATTTAGAGTTCTTCAAAAAAGAAACCTCAAACACCTGCTAAATTACCTAGGAGTCCAAACTTATTACCTGAAAGTGATTAGTGATGAATGCTAATTTTTTCAAACTTTAGAATGTTCTTTGTTATACACATAAGATATAGCCCTAATAGCTCGACTACGCTTTATGCTACACCAGAATGTAAGTCATTTTAGAGTTGCTTCAAAGAAATACCTCAAACACCTGGCTAAATACCTAGGAGTCCAAAATATTTATTACATGAAAGTGTTTAGTATGAAGTGTAATAGGTTTTCAACTTTAGATTTCTTTGTTATATAACACTTAAAACGATATATCTAAGCTCGACTCGCTTTAATTGCTACACCAGAATGTAATTATTTTAGAGGTTTTTCAAAGAAGATACCTCAAGTAACCTGCCTAAATTACCTAGGAGTCCTTATTATTACATGAAATGATTTAGTAATGATGCTAATTTTTTCACTTTAGATTTCTTGTTAAACACTTAAAACGATATACCTAAGCCGTACTACGCTTTATTGCTACCCAGAATGTAAGTATTTTTGAGTTCTTCAAAGAGATACCTCAAACACCTCCTAAATTACCTAGAGTTCCATAGATTAATTACATGAAGTGATATTGTATATGAATGCTCAATTTGTTTCAACTTTAGGCGATTTTTGAGTTATAACAATTAAAATGATATATTCCTATAACGGATCCCGATACTCTAGCGGAGGCGATTTTGTTGAGCTACACCAGAATGGTAAGTATTTAGAGTTCTCTGAATGAGACAGAAGATACCTCAAGACCTGCAATAATACCTAGGAGTTCCAAATTTTACATGAAAAGGTGATTTAGTAATGATGTATAGATTGTTTCTTTCAAATTTAGATCTGTAATTATTTATAAACACTTAAAACGAGTATCCATAGCTTACACATCACGAACCTAACGCTTTGTTGCTTAACCCCAGAATGTAAGTATTTAGAGGTTCTCAAAGACGATACCTCAAAGACCTGCTAAATTACCTTAGGGTCCAAATTAGTTACAATAAAAGTTGTTTAGTATGAATGATAATTCTTTTCAAAACTTTAGATTTGCTTTGGTTATAACGAATCTCAGGACAACGAATATAACTAGCTCGAACAACCTTTAATGCTACACCAGAAATGTGAACGTGATTATTAGAGTTCTTCAAAAGAAGATACCTCAAAGTCGACCGTTGCTAAATACCTAGGAGTCCCGCAATTATTGCATGAAGTCGATTTAGTATGAAATGCTAATTTTCAACTTTAGGATTTCTTGTTGTTTGAGATCGACACTTATAAAAGATAGGTATCCCTAATGCTTGAACTACGCTTTATTGCTACATCCAGAAGACTATTTTAGAGTTCTCAAAGAAGATACCTCAACACCTGCCTAAATTACCTAGGAGTCCCAAATGTATTACACGTGAAGTGAGTTAGTATAAAGGTCTGAATGTTTTTCAACTTGGTTAAGAATGTGCTGTGCGTGATTATAACATGTAAAGACGATCATACGCTAAGCTCGACTAGGCTTTGTTGCTGTACACCAGAATGTAATGTATTTTAGAGTTCTTCACAGAAGATAACCTCAAGACCTCTGCTAAAGTGTGAGCCTAGGGAGTCCAAATCTATTGATGAAAATGTGATTAGTATGATGCTAATTTTTGCATCTTTAGAGTCTTGCTTTGTTACTGATACACTTTTGAAAAGATAATGACCTAAGCTCGACTACACTTTGGTATAATGCTACTGACAGAAATGTCAGTAATTTTAGAGTTCTTCAAGAACACACCTAAACACCTGCTAAATTACCTAGGAGTCCAATATACCTAAGTGATTTAAGTGTGATATGGCTATGATGTTTTTTGACTTTAATTTTTTGTGATATTAGGAACACTGTAAAACGATGATAGCCTTCGCAGCCTCGGACTACGCGCGCTTTAAATTGCTAACAACCATAATGTAAGTATTTTAGGGTTCTCTCAAAGAAAGATACCTCAAACACACTGCCTAAATTAGCTAGGGAGTCCAGAAGTATTGCGAATTGAGAGTGATTTAGTATGCAATCTGCTAATTTCTTCAACCTTTGACTGTGTCTTTGGTATAAGCACTTAAAACGAATACCTAAATGCGTCGCACTCTACGGCCTTTATTGCTAACCCAGAATGTAAATATTTATACGAGTTCTTCCAACCAGAGCATACACCTCAAACACCCTGCCTAAATATTATCGGGTAGGAGTCCAAATTATTATCATGAAAGTGATTTAGTATGAAATGTTAATTTTTTTCACTTTTGATTTCTTTGTTAGTAACACTTTAAAACGATATAGCCGTGAAGCTCGAGACTACGGCTGTAGTTGCTACCGGACTAAATGTAAGTAATTTAGAGTCTGTCACATAGACATACCTCAAACACCTGTCTAAATTCCTAGGAGTCCAAATATAATGAAAGTGAAATTTAGGCTAGTGAATCGGGGATACTTTCAGATTTCATTGTATAAACAGCTTAAAAACGATATATCCCTAAGCTCGACTGACGCGGCCTTGTATCTCTGGCTACGACCGAAGACATGTAGATATTTTAGAAAGTTCTCGAAGAGTAAAGATCTCAAAGACCTGCCTAATGTACCGTAGGGAAGTAACCAAATTGATCTACATCGAAAGTGAAATTTAAGTAGAATGTTATGGATTTGTTTCAACTTTAGATTTCCTTACTGTTATACACTTAAAACGATATAGGCCTGAGTCGACTACGCTTTGTTGCCTACATCCAGAGTATGTAAGTCTTTTAGAGTCTTCAAAGAAGATACCTCAAACACCTGCTAAATTACCTAGGAGTCCAAATTATTACATGAAAGTGATTTAGTATGCTAATGCTAATTTTTTCAACTTAGATTTCTTTGTTTAACACTTAAAACGATATACCTAAGGCTCGAAATACGCTTTATTGCTACCGCAGAATGTAAGTATTTTAGAGTCCTTCAAAGAGATACCTCAAAACACCTGCCTAAATTTACCATGAGTCCAAATTATTACATGAAAGTGATTTAGTAATTATGCTAATTTTTTCAACTTTAGATTTCTTTGTTATAACACTTAAAACGATATACCTAAGCTCGACTACGCTTTATTGCTATACCAGAATGTAAGTATTTTAGAGTTCTTCAAAGAAAATACCTCAAACACCTGCCTAAATTACCTAGGAGTCCAAATTATTACATGAAAGTGATTTAGTATGAATGCTAATTTTTTCTAACTTTGATTTCTTTGTTTAACAAATTAAATTGATGGACGTTACGAAAAGTATAACAGCTTTATTGCTACACCAGAATGTAAGTATTTTAGAGTTCTTCAAAGAAGATACCTCAAAACCTGCCTAAATTACCTAGGAGTCCAAATTATTACATGAAAGTGATTTAGTATGAATGCTAATTTTTTCAACTTTAGATTTCTTTGTTATAACACTTAAAACGATATACCTAAGCTTGACTACGCTTTATTGCTAAACCAGAATGTAAGTATTTTAGAGTTCTTCAAATAGAGATACCTCAAACACCTGACTAAATTAACTAGGAGTCAAAATTATTACATGAAAGTGATTTAGTATGAAATCTAATTTTTCAACTTTAGATTTCTTTGTATAAAAAATTTAAAAAAATAATACTCTAAGCCCCACTATTTTTTATTCCTACACAGAATGTAAGTATTTTAGAGTTCTTTCAAAGAAGATACCTCAAGCACCTGCCTAAATTACTACGGAGTTCCAAATTATTAACATGAAAGTGATTTAGTATGAATGCTAATTTTTTCAACTTTAGATTTCTTTGTTATAACACTTAAAACGATATACCTAAGCTCGACTACAATTTATTGCTACACCAGAAGTTAAAATTATTTTTTAGATGTTCTTCAAAAAAAAAAACCCCAAAACACCTTTGCCAAAAACATCCAAGGAGACAAAATTATTACATGAAAAGGATTTAGTATGATTGCAAATTTTTTCAAAATTTAAATTCCTTTTTTTTAATACTCAAACGGATATACTAAGCTCGACTACGCTTTAATTGCTACACTAGAATGTAAAGTATTTTAGAGTTCTTACAAAGAAGATACATCAAACACCTGCTTAAATTACCAGGAGTCCACAATTATTACATGAAAGTGATTTAGTATGAATGCTAATTTTTCAACTTTAGATTTCTTTTTTTATAACACCTTAAAACGATATACCTAGCTCGACTACGCTTTAATTACTACACCAAAATGTAAGTATTTTTAGAGTTCTTCAAAGAAGATACCTCAAACTCCTGCCTTCTAATTAACCTAGGAGTCCAAATTATTACATGAAAGTGATTTAGTAGGAATGCTAATTTTTTCAACTTTAGATTTCTTTGTATAACACTTAAAACGATATACCTAAGCCCGACTACGCTTTATTGCTACACCACAATGTAAAGTATTTTAGAGTTCTTCAAAGAATAATACCCTCAAAGACCTGCCTAAAATTACCTAGGATCAAATTATTACATGAAAAGTGATTTTAGTATGATATGCGAATTTTTTTCAAACTTAGACTTCCTTTTGTTATAACACTAAAACGATATCGTAAGCTCGACTACGCTTTATTGCTACACCAGAATGTAAGTAATTTAGAAGTTCTTCAAAGAACGATACCTCAAACTCCTGCCTAAATACCTAGGAGTCCAAATTATTACATGGAAGTGATTTAAATGTTAATTTTTTCAACTTTAGATTTCTTTGTTATAACACAAAAAAACACGATATACCTAAGCTCGGCTACGCTTTATTCTACACCAGAATGTAAGTATTTTAGAGTTCTTCAATGAAGGTACCTCAAACACCTTCCTTAATTAACTAGGAGTCCAAAATATTACATGTTGAAAGTGATTTAGTATGATGCTAATTTTTTTCAACTTTAGATTTCTTTGTTTATAACACTTAAAACGATATACCAAAGCTCGACTACGCCTTTATGCTACACCAGAATGTAAGTATTTTAGGAGTTCTTTAAAAGGAGATACTCAAACACCTGCCTAAATTACCTAGGGACCCAATTATTACATCAAAGTGATTTAGTATGAAATACTAATTTTTTCAACTTAGATTTCTTTGTTTTATACACTTAAAACGATATACCCTTAAGCTTGACTACGCTTTATTGCTACATCCAGAATGTAAATATTTTAGAGTTCTTCAAAGAAATACCTCAAACACCCTGCCTAAATTACCTATTAGTCAAAATAATTACATGAAAGTGATTTAGTATGAATGCTAATTTTTCAACTTTAAATTTCTTTGTTATAACACTTAAAAACGAATATACCTAAAGCTTGACTACGCTTTATTGCTAAACCAGAATGTAAGTTTTAGAGTTCTTCAAAAATGATACCTCAAACACCTTGACCTAAAATTACCAAGGAGTCAAAATTATTACATTGAAAGTGATTTTTAGTATGAAATGAATAATTTTTTCAACTTTTAGATTTCTTTGTTATAACAACTTAAACGATATAAACCTAAGCTCGACTACGCTTTATTGCTACACCAGAAATGTAAGTATTTTAGAGTATCTTCAAAGAGGTTACCTCAAAAGACCGCCTAAATTAACCTAGGAGTCCCAAAATTATTACAATGAAAGTGATTTAGTATGAATGCTAATTTTTTCAACTTTAGATTTCTTTGTTATAACAACTTAAACGATATACGTAAGCTCGACTACGCTTTAACTGCTACACCAGAATGTAAGTATTTTAGAGTTTCTCAAAGAATTACCTCAAACTCCTGCCTAAATTACCTAGGGTCCAAATTTTACTGAAAGTGATTTTGTATGAATGCTATTTTTTCAACTTTAGATTTCTCTTTTTATAACACTAAAACGATAATACCTAAGCTCGACTACAATTTAATGCTACACGCAGATTTAGTATTTTAGAGTTCTTACAAAGAAGATACCTCAACACCTGCCTAAATTACGTAGGAATCAATTATTACATAATGATTTAGTATGAAAGCTAATTTTTCAACTTTAGAATATTCTTGTTCTAACAGCTTAAAACGATATCCTAAGCTCGGACTACGTTGTAATTAGCTACACCAGATGTAAGTATTTTAGAGTTCTTCAAAAAAAGATACCTTAACCACATGCCTAAATTACCTAGGAATCCAATTAATTTACATGAAAGTGATTTAGTATAAATGCTAATTTTCTCACTTTAGATTTCTTTTGTTATAACACTTAAAAGATTATACCCTAAGCTCGACTACGCTTTTATTGCTAAACCAGATGGTAAGTATTTTAGAGTTCTTCAAAGGAGATACTCAAACACCTGCCTAAATTAACAAGGAGTCCAAATTATTACATGAAATGGATTTAGTATGAATGCTAATTTTTTCAACTTTAGAATTTCTTTGTTCTAAACACTTTAAACGATAAACCTCAGCTCGCCTACGCCTTTATGCTAAACCAGAATGTAAGGTTTTAGAGTTCTTCAAAGAAGATACCATAAACACCTGCCTAAATTATCTATGAGTCCAAATTATTACATGAAAGGGATTAAGTATGAATGCTAATTTTTTCAACTTTAGATTTTCTTTGTTATAACACTTAAAAAAATATACCTAAGGCTTGAACTACGCTTTATTGCTACACCAGAATGTAAGTATTTTAGAGTTCTTTAGAGATACCTCAACACCTGCCTAAATTATATAGGAGTCCAAAATATTACATGAAAGTGATTTAGTATTAATGCTAATTTTTTCAACTTAGATTTCTTTGTATAACACTTAAAACGATATACCTAAAATCGACTACGCTTTTATTGCTACACCGAAATGTAAGTATTTTAGAGTTCTTCAAAGAAAGTACACCTCAAACACCTGCCAAAATTAAATAGGATTCCATATTATTACATTAAAATGATTTAGTATGAATGCTAATTTTTTTCATTTAGATTTCTTGTTTATAACACTTAAACGATATACCTATGCTCGACTACGCTTTTTTGCTACATCCAGAATGTAAGTATTTTAGAGTTCTTCAAAGAAGATACCGCAAACACCTGCCCTAAAAATTACCTAGGAGTCCAAATTATTACAATGAAAGTGATTTAGTATGAATGGTAATTTTTTTAACTTTAGATTTCTTTGTTATCACACTTAAAACGATATACCTAAGGTCGACACGCTTTATTTGCTACAACCATGATGTAAGTATTTTGAGTTCATTTCAAAGCAAATCCTCAAACATCTGCTAAATTACCTAGGAGGTCCAAATTATTACATGAAAGTGATTTAGTATGAATGCTAATTTTTTAACTTTAGATTTCTTTTTAAACACTTAAAACGATATACCTAAGGTCGACTACGCTTTATTCTTGCTACACCCAAATGTAAGTATTTTAGAGTTCTCAAAGAAGATACCTCAAACACCTGCTTAATTACCTAGGAGCCCCAAAATTATTATATGAAAGTGATTTAGTATGAATGCTAATTTTTTAACTTTAGATTTCTTTGTTAATAACACTTAAAACGATATACCTAAGCTCCACTACGTTTTATTGCTACACCAGAATGTAAGTAATTAGAGTTCATCAAAGAAGATACCTCAAACACCTGCCTAAATTCCTAGGAGTCCAAATTATTACATGAAAATGATAAAGAATGGAATGCTAATTTTTTTCAACTTTAGATTTTCTTTGTTCCTAAAACACTTAAAACGTATACAATAAGCTCGACTACGTGTATTGCTACACCAGAATGATAAGTAATGTTTAGAGTTCTTCAAAAAGATACCTCAAACAGCCTGCCTTAATTAACCTAGGAGTCCAAATTATTACAAGAAAGTGATTTAGTATGAATGCTAATTTTTTCCAACTTTAGATTTCTTTTGTTATAACACCTAAAACAATATACCTAAGCTCGACTACGCTTTATTGCTACAGCCGAATGTAAGTATTTTAGAGTTTTCTTCCAAAGATAGATACTCAAACAACTGCCTAAGTTACCTAGGAGTACCAATTATTGACAGAAGTTATTTAGTATGAATGTAATTTTTCAACTTTAGATTTCTTTGTTATAACACTTAAAACGATATACCTAAGCTCGACTATGCTTTATTGCTACTACACCAGAAATTAAGTATTTTAGAGTTCTTCAAAGAAGATACCTCAAACACCTGCCTAAATTACCTTTGAGTCCAAATTATTACATGAAAGTGATTTAGTATGAATGCTAATTTTTTCACTTTAGATTTCTTTGTTATAAACACTTAAAACGATATACGTAAGCTAGACGACTTTATAATTGCCTACACCAGATGTAGTATTTTTAGAGTTCTTCAAAAAGAATAACCTCAAACACCTGCCTAAAATTACTTAGGAGTCCAAATTATTACATGAAAGTGATTTAGTATGAATGCTAATTTTTCAACTTTAGATTTCTTTGTTATAACACTTAAAACGATATACCTAAGCTCGACTACGCTTTATTGCTACACCAGAATGTAAGTAATTTAGAGTTCATCAAAGAAGATACCTCAAACACCTGCCTAAATTACCTAGGAGTCCAAATTATTACATGAAAATGATAAAGAATGAATGCTAATTTTTTCAACTTTAGATTTCTTTGTTCTAACACTTAAAACGATATACCTAAGCTCGACTACGTTGTATTGCTACACCAGAATGTAAATATTTTAGAGTCTTCAAAGAAGATACCTCAACACCTGCCTAAATTACCTAGGAGTCCAAATTATTACATGAAAGTGATTTAGTATGAATGCTAATTTTTCCAACTTTAGATTTCTTTGTTATAACACTTAAAACGATATACCTAAGCTCGACTACGCTTTATTGCTACACCAGAATGTAAGTAATTTAGAGTTCTTCAAAGAAGATACTCCAAACACCTGCCTAAATTACCTAGGAGTCAAAATTTATTAAAAAAAAAAAAAACCCATGAAAGTGATTTAGTATGAATGCTAATTTTTCAACTTTAGATTTCTTTGTTATAACACTTAAAACGATATACCTAAGCTCGACTACGCTTTATTGCTACACCAGAATGTAAGTATTTTAGAGTTCTTCAAAGAAGATACCTCAAACACCTGCCTAAATTACCTAGGAGTCCAAATTATTACATGAAGTGATTTAGTTTGAATGCTAATTTTTTCAACTTTAGATTTCTTTGTTTTCATAACACTTAAAACGATTAACTAAGCTCGACTAAACCTTTATTGCTACAAACCGGAGATGCTAAAGTATTTTAGAGTTCTTTCAAAGAAGATACCCTCAAACACCTGCCTATAATTACCTAGGGTCCAAATTATACAATGAAAGTGATTTTAGTATGAATTGGTAATTAATTTCACTTTAGATTTCTTTGTTATAACACTTAATGAATATACCTAAGCTCAAGCACGCTTTAAGTTTTGGCTACACCAGAATATAAGTAATTTTAGAAGTTCTTCAAGAAGATACTCAAACACCTGCCTAAATTAAATAGGAGTCCAAAATTATTACATGGAAGTGATTTAGTATGAATGCTAATTTTTTCACTTTAAGATTTCTTGTTTATAACACTTAAAAACGATATACCTAAGCTCGACTGACTACCCTTTATTGCTACACCAGAATGTAAGTTTTTTAGAGTTCTTCCAAGAAGATACCTCAAACACCTGCCTAAATTACCTGTTAGTCCCAAATTATTACATTAAAGTTATTTAGTATGAATGCTAATTTTTTCAACTTTTAGATTTCTTTTATAACACTTAAAACGTATACCTAAGCTCGACTACGCTTTATTGCTACACAATAATGTAAGTATTTTAGAGTTTTTCAAAGAAGATAACCTCAAACACCTCCTAAATTACCTAGGAGTCCAAATTATTACATGAAAGTGATTTAGTACATGAATGCTATTTTTTTCAAACTTTGGATTTCTTGTTATAAACAACTTAAACGATATCCTAAGCTCGACGACTTCAACTTGCTACACCAGAATGTAAGTATTTTAGAGTTCTTCAAAGAAGATACCTCAAACACCTGCCTAAATTACCTAGGAGTCCAAATTATTACATAAAGTGATTTAGTATGAATGCTAATTTTTTCAAACTTTAGATTTCTTCTTTGTTATAACACTAAAACGATATAACCAAAAGGCTCAACTACGCTTTAATTGCTACACCATAATGTTAATATTTTAGAGTTCTTCAAAGAAGATACCTCAAACACCTGCCTAAATTACCTAGGAAGTCCAAATTATTACATGAACGTGATTTAGTTATGAAATGAAATTTTTTAAACTTTAGATTTTTTTTGTTATAACACTTAAAACGATATACCTAAGCTCGACTACGCTTTATTGCTACACCAGAATGTAAGTATTTTAGAGTTCTTCAAAGAAGATACCTCAAACCACTGCCTAAATTACCTAGGAGTCCAAATTATTACATGAAAGTGATTTAGTATGAATGCTAATTTTTTCCACTTTAGATTTCTTTGTTATAACACTTAAAACGATATACCTAAGCTCGACTACGCTTTATTGCTACACCAGTATGTAAGTATTTTAGAGTTCTTCAAAGAAGATACCTCAAACACCTGCCTAAAATTACCTAGGAGTCCAAATTATTATGAAAGTGATTTAATTATGAATGCTAATTTTTTCAACCTTAGATTTCTTTGTTATTACCTTAAAACGATATACCTGAGCTCGACTAACCGCCTTATTGCTACATTACCAAATGGTAAGTATTTTAAGAAGTCTCAAAGAAACATATCTCAAACACTGCCTAAATTACCTAGGAGTCCAAATTATTACATGAAAGTGATTTAGTATGAATGCTAATTTTTTTTAACTTTAGATTTCTTTGTTATAACACTTAAAACGATATACCTAAGCTCGACTACGCTTTATTGCTACACCAGAATGTAAGTATTTTAGAGTTCTTCAAAGAAAATACCTCAAACACCTGCCTAAATTACCTAGGAGTCCAAATTATTACATGAAAGTGATTTAGTATGAATGCTAATTTTTTCAACTTTAGATTTCTTTGTTATAACACTTAAAACGATATACCTAAGCTTGACTACGCTTTTATCTAAAACCAGAATGTAAGTAATTTAGAGTTCATCAAAGAAAATACCTCAAACACCTGCCTAAATTACCTAGGAGTCCAAATTGTTACATGAAAATGATAAAGGATGAATGCCTTCAATTTTTTCAACTTTAGATTTCTTTGTTCTAAACACAAAAACAAAATACCTAAGCCCCTACCTTTTTTTTCCCACACCAGAATGTAATTTTTTTTAAGTTTTTTAAAAGAAAAACCCTCAAACACCCGCCCTAAATTTCCAAAGAGAATCCAAATAATTACATGAAGGTGTTTGAGTATGCAGGGGCGACGTTCCTAAGCTTGGGATTGCTTATGCTATAACACGTAAAACGGTATACCCAAGCCCGACTCCTTTTTTTTCCAACAATAAAATATAAGTATTTTTTATTTTTTTTAAAAAAAAATACCTCAAACACCTGCCCTAATTTCCTAGGAAGTCCAAATTATTACATTGATAAGTGATTTAATAGAATGCCTAATTTTTTCAAACTTTAGAATTTCTTTGTTATCAACTAAAACGATATACCAAAAGCTCGACTACGCTTTATTGCTACACCATAATGTAAGTATTTTAAAGTTTTTAAAAGAAGATACCTCAAAACACCTGCCTAAATTACCTTAGGAGTCCAAATTATTACATGAAAGTGATTTTAGTAATGGAATACTAATTTTTTCAACTTTAGATTTTCTTGTTATATTACAACTTAAAACGATATACCTGAGCTCTACTACGCTTTATTGCTACACCAGAATGTAGTTATTTTAGAGTTCTTCAAAGAAAATATCTCAAACACCTCTGCCTAATTAACTAGGAGTCCAAATTGTTACATGATGAAAGTGATTAGTATGAATGCTAATTTTTTCAAACTTAAATTTTCTTTGTTATAACACTTACAACGATATACCTAGCTCGATTACGCTTTATTGCTACATCAGAATGTAAGTATTTTAGAGTTCTTCAAGAAATACCTCAAACACCTGCCTAATATACCTAGGAGTCCAAATTATTACATGAAAGGAATTTAGTATGAATGCTAATTTTTCAACTTTAGATTTCTTTGTTAATAACACTTAAAACAATATACCTAAGCTCGACTACGCTTTTATTGCTAAACCAGAATGTAAGTATTTTAGAGTTCTTCAAAGAAGATACCTCAACACCTGCCTAAATTAACCTAAGGGTCCAAATTATTACATGAAAGTGATTTAGTATGAATGCTATTTTTTCAAACTTTAGATTTCTTTGGTTTATAACACTTAAAACGATATACTCTAAAGCTCGACTACGCTTTATTTCTACACCAGAATGTAGGTTTTTTAGAGTTCTATGCAAAGGAGATTCCTCAAATACCTGCCTAAATTATACCTAGGAGTCCAAATTATTAACATGAAAATGATAAAGAATGAATGCTCAATTTTTCAACTTTAGATTTCTTTTTGTTCTAACACTTAAATACGATATAGCCTAACTCGATAGACGTTGTATTTGGCTTACACCAGAATGTAAGTATTTTAAGGGTCTTTCAAAGAAGATACCTCAAACCCTGCCTTAATTACCTAGGAAGTTCAAATTATTAGCATGAAAGTGGATTTAGTAATGATGCTAATTTTTTTTTAAACTTTAGATTTTCTTTGTTATAAAACTTAAAACGATATAAATAAGCTTGACTAGCTTTATCACTAAAACCAGAATGTAAGTAATTTAAAGTTCTTCAAAGAAGATACCTCCAACACCTGCCTTAAATTACCTAGGAGTCCAAATTATTACATGAAAATAATTAAGATGAATGCTAATTTTTTCAACTTTAGATTTCTTTGTTATAACATTTAAAACGATATACCTAAGCTCGACTACGCTTTATTGCTACACCAGAATGTAATTAATTTGGACTCCTAGGTAATTTTAAAACACCTGCCTAAATTCCCTAGGAGTCCAAATTATTACATGAAAGTGATTTAGTATGATTGGCTAATTTTTTCACTTTAGATTTTTGTTATAACACTTAAACGATATACCTAAGGTCCGACTACGCTTTATTTTCTACCGATGTAAGTATTTAGAAGTTCTTCAAAGAAAATCCGCTCAAACACCTGCCTAAATTACCTAGGAGGTCCAAATTATTAACATGAAAGTGAATTTAGTAATGGAAATTGCTAATTTTTTAACTTTTAGATTTCTTTTTGTTATACACACTTAAAAAAAGATTATACCTAAGCTCGGACGACTTTTATATTGAGTACATACCAGAATGTAAGAATTTTTAAGAGTTCTTCAAAGAAGATTACCGTCAAATACTGCCTAAATTACCTA
>JABUQX010014273.1:5000-7500 GCA_015478945.1 Trachelipus rathkii
ACTCTGGATGATGTAATATTTGCAATACAGAAAGCAACAGAATCAGCATTAGGACTCCACAACCTAGCGCTATTGGTGGCTAACTAGTGAAATGTCTGGAGTCGCATGGCAAGGTCGGAGGGTTCGAATCCTAGTTCTGATCCTAGGTAGAAATTACCTAGAGAAGTTCCCCTCCTTGAATAGTGCTATGCCCGTCGTAAGGTGTGAAACTTCAAAAGGAAATAAAAGTAAATGAAAACGCTAAATTGATTATTATTGGTGGTTAGAAAATCTAAATTCTATATATATATATATATATATATATATATATATATATATATATACTTTATCATATATATATAATTTATATAATATATATATAATATATATATATAATAATATATATATAATATAATATATTTATATAATATATATATCTATACTCTAATTCTTTCTTTCTTCAGCCTAACCTTACTTTTCCCAGATTGGGAGTAAGGAGCGCTACACAGCCATCGGAAAAGAAAGCAGTAGGAGAGTATGACAAATGTCGAAAAGAAAGCCGCGAGTCCGCCTTACAGCCCCCCTCTGTAACCACTTATTCAGTGAAAGCTCCGTCACAGACAGAAATCCACCCTACCAAGCTTCATGGGACCACCGGCGACGGACTGCCTCATATGGTAAATAGTCAATTGTAAGCGGTTCACCTTGGCCACGGTGGGCCACAACGCATGCCCCATCATCCAAAAACCCGCCATTTTAGCGTTTGGTGGTAGTAAGATGTTCCTGGAGGATGAGAAGATGTGAAGAAAATGAACGTAAAAGAGAAAGGCGAACCATTAAAAATGGAGGTAATTTCATCGCTTCGAGTATGCGTATACTCTCCCTCTAAATATAATATACTTAACTATGTATATATATATATATATATATTATATATATATATATATTATTCGATATATATATATATATAATATATATATATATATATATATATATATAATATATAGGTATATATATAATATATAATTTATATATATATAAAGCATGACATTATCATAATACTATATATATATATAATATATATAATATATATATATAATATTACTATATATATATATATATATATATATTATATATATAATATATAATATTATATATATTATATATATATATAATAATATATATATAAAATATAGTACTATATATAATATCTATATAATATATATATATATATATATATATATAATATATACTATTTATAATTAGTATATTCTATATATTTATGTTTATATATACTATATATAGTATATATATATATATATATATATATATATAATGCGGGGCCCAAATTTAAATTTTGCGGGAGGGCCGACAATTTTGCGTACGCCACTTGCCTGTGGGTCGATTCGCAGAAATATCCTGCGCAGTCATTTAATAACATTTAAAAAAAAAGTGATATTTGGCAATATATTCGGCGCCGCATAAGATGGTGGATGTACGATAATTTACTAATTGCACAACTAGAAGAAAAAAATTGTAAGAACATTCCTTCTTTGCTTTTGCAAAAAATCGATGACAAGGGCAGTTATGAAGCCGAGCTAAAAAAAATTCTTGAGGAATTTAAAAGGCGCTTTGCAGATATAAAAAACATAGAGGGAATTCTGGCATTCATGACTTACCCCTTCGCTTGCCTGGACGTGCAAGAAGTTGCTTCGGAAATTTCAAAGCTATTTGACATGGAGACGACTACAGTCGAAAACGAAGTTGTAAAGCTAATCTCTGACATTAACCTCAAAGCGAGAGCTGCAGACAATAATTTCTGGCTTTTTATGTCCGAAGATAAATATCCTTGTTTGAAGAAAGTAGCACTTCAGGTAACCGCTTTCTTTGGGTCAACATATTTATGCGAGTCTGCATTTTCTCAAATGAAAATAATCAAATCTAAATACCGTACTCGCCTTACAGATGATCACTTAACTTCGTGCTTGTGTTTAGCAATAAGTAGCTACACGCCATCTTTTGCAAAATACGCAGAGGATCACCAATGCCATGCCTCGTCATCCCGACAATAATATTTTTCCTTATTCCGTTTTGTATTTTCTATTCTCTGTAGTAAAAATCGTATGCTCGTAATGTAGTTTGATTTGAAGTGAGTGACCTTGGTAAATTATTTACCCCGACCTATGGATACGTAGTTTCTACCTTAGAATGTATACTAAATTTTTCTTGACAAGTGTCGATCACCGTTCTTAAAAAGTTGTTGTCGATCTAAAAATAGTAAAAGTATGAGCACGCAAGCCGATATATATATATAAATATATAATATATTATGTATATATATATGTTTAGATATATATTTTTTTTATAGATATATTTATAATTAACTATATTTATATAATATATATATATATAATATATATATATATATTATTATATTTATATATATATATATATATATATATTATATATACTATATATATATATATATATAATATAATGTGCAATTTTATTGGTTGAGAAA
>JABUQX010014273.1:12500-15000 GCA_015478945.1 Trachelipus rathkii
AATCAAAGGACTGATCAAGTTTGTCAAATGAATTCAAATGACTCAAATTACGAATTTGACGCTATTCACTCTTTATTTACTTTTTCCCTCTTTTACTTTCTTTCATAAATTTAACTACATTTTTAATAATAATAATAATAATAATAATAATAATAATAATAATAATAATAATAATAATAATAATAATAATAATAATAATAATAATAATAATAATAATAATAATAATAATAATAATAATAATAATAATGATGATAATTTATTATTATTATGATGATGATGATGATGATTATTATTATTATTATTATTATTATTATTATTATTATTATTATTATTATTATTATTATTATTATTATTATTATTATTATTATTATTATTATTATTAAATGGCCTGTGAAAATAAGTTGTGTTGCTTTTGCAAGGGTAAGTTACAACTTAAAAGAAGAACGATTAGTTTGATATATTTTGCGCAAAACTTTTGCACCGAAGTAGTTTTTTTTTTCTTCTTTTAAATACTTTTCATTTTGTTAGTTACACGATCTAGGACAGCCTTATTTAATATGTATGATGTGTGAGTGAGTTTTTTTTTTCTTCTTCATTTTCAGATTTTAGCTTTAAAATTGTTTTTCTCTCAGTCAATGCATAATTAATTTAATTTGTTTTCTTATATCAATGGAACAAAAAGATGTTTCTTTAATTATTGGTTGGTAATACAAAGTGCAATGGTGATTACTGCAGAAGAATCCTTCTGATGATTGGAGAGTGTGTGTGAGAGTGAGTGAGAGTCCTAAGACAGACGTTTCCCGTTTTCTTTTTAAGCTGATTGTTGGAGTGATAAGAGAGGTTACGATATGCGCGCTTACACGTTGCACCTTCGCTCAGGAATAATGTTCAGCTATTATTAAATATGGCGCCTTTTGGTATCTGTTCTTTTGAGATAAGAGGAGGAATTCGTAGAACGTTTTAATGATTTATTTTTTTTATTATACGTGATTACTGATAAAAATGCATCAATTTTGTTTGTTGTTGTATATGTGATCACGCTCACAGACTTACTTACTTACACACTCGCACAAATGCACATAAAGAAATAAAAAACAAATAATGATAATTGCTTTACCGAAGCTTTTAAATAAAAAGAATAATTTACTTCTCGGTTATAACCGATAACAAGAGGAATTTTTTTTTGTGTAGTACAACCCACTCACCAGCACACACACACACACTCACTATATATATATATATATATATATATATATATATATATATATATATATAGCAGCAACAATAATAAATAAATATCTATAAATTTATACATATAGTATATATAACTATACTCTTAATAACATAATAACATATATATATAATAACACACACTATATATATATATATATATATATATATATATATATATATATATATATATATAATGTGAGAGTGCGCGCGTACGCGTACGCGTGCCCGTACAGATTCATTCTTTCATTCTTGAAATTGTTTTTGGTATTTTAAAGAAATAGCAGAGTTAAATATTTAAAGGTTTGTTTTTGTTTTCCTCATTTGTGTAATTGATTGAAAAACAAAATCACGTGATTTTTTCCTTCATTTTTTTAACCAATTTACCAAAACATGGAATTATTCATTGCGTATTTTGTCTTCGATTCAAGGAATGGAATCGATTTTTCCCAATTGACAGTATGGGAATTTTTTTTATTTTATTTTAATTTTTTTAATCTTCTTAGCATATGCAATTTCATTGGTATCGGGAAAAAATATTCCAACCGCAAAATTTACTTTATACACTTTTTAAATAGTTATTTTCTTGTGGTTGCTTTGGTTTCTGGTAATTTCGAAATAATATTTGTTAATTATTTTTTTATTATTATTTTTCTTTGCGCATTGATAAAAATTTTTGAGACATAAGAGATTATTTGCTCATGTATGTTTGTATTTAAAAGTGCTCGAACTCTTTTGGGAAATTAATGAAATATCTTTCATGAAAATAACGCCCGACCTCGTCAAAAATTTGTTCAATTTTATACAAGACAAGATATTCGTAGACAAAAATATGTTGCCCTAAACTTGTTCTGAAGATTTTTTTTTATTTTTTATTTTTATTTTTTTAGCAGCTGCCGCTTACCTGAAGACTAAAGTACGTTACGGTTGTAAATGAAGGTTAAACAGTTACAAGTTATTATTATTATTATTATTATTATTATTATTATTATTATTATTATTATTATTATTATTATTATTATTATTATTATTATTATTATTATTATTATTATTATTATTATAATATATATATAGTATATATATATATTATAGTATATATAGTATATATAACGTATATTTATATAGTAGGTATATATAATAGGTATATATATAATATAGTATATGTTATATTAATTGATATATAAGCTATATATTAATATTATTAGTATCATATATTATAGTATGTATATATGTATATAAATATATATATAGTATTATATATTATAATAAG
>JABUQX010014273.1:20000-22500 GCA_015478945.1 Trachelipus rathkii
TATATATATATATATATATATATATATATATATTATCTATAATAATATATATATATATATATATTATATTATATATATATATATATATATATATATATATATATATATTAAGCTAATATATATATATATATATATATATATATATATATATATATATATATATATATATATATATATATATATATATATATATATATATATACTATTATATATATAATGTGATGTAATCGGATCAGCGGGCAACCAAGGCCTCAGCCCGAAGTATGAATTAGCATTCGTAGCAAGAGATAAGTGGTAGTGGGTAGCCAAACCAACTCTACCACTGTCCCTTTAGTCGAGCTCTGGCGACACTCAAGAACATAACTGCGGAAATTCTTTCTCCAACTCATAGGGTATAAGGTACTGTCTGTAAGGTGTCTGTAAGAAGTGTGTGGATATGGAGGTTAAAGGAGAAGGCGAGACGATTGGGGACCTGGAATGTCATGGAATATACCCTATGACAAACCAAAATCCTAGTGGGAGTACTCCATCGCTTCGCAATGCGCTACTCTACTCTGTCCGTTTAGTCGCCCCTTACGACATGCAAGCACACGGTATGAGTATTCTTGCATCTTTACATAGAGATGCGTCCACACAGTGATATATATATATATCTATATATATATATAGATATAGATATATATATATATATATATATATATATATAATATATATATATATATATATATAATATATGAATATATATATATATATATATGATTCGACCGTCGTCGATTGTGGATGCAGTGGAAACCAAAGGGGAAGCGAAAAACAGAAAAGCCAGAAGAAAGAGAGACTGGAAAGAAGAAGAAATGCTTGAAATTATATTTTGAAAAGAAGAAAATCTGAAAGTCGTCTTTAGAAGTAGTCTGACCATATTTTCAGAAGAGAGTATACTTTTGGTTAAAAGTAGCAATAAGCCAATAACAACTTAAAAGAAAAATATATTTTTACGATTCGGGATTTTAAAAAATGCAAAATTTTATACATTTAAATTAATTTCATTTAAAGTCTGGGATGAAAGAGTTACAAAATTTTTATCATCATATCTTTTGGTAATTTTGGAAAATGAAATATAAAAATAAAATTAAAAAGAAGAAATTTGAAATATTAAATTGTAGAAGGTGAAGCTGCGTTTCACAAAGCGGTCGATCATGTGAAGAAATTTTTTAGAATTCTCTTCCCCGCTGGTTGGCAAGGGGCATGGAAATCCCCTTCTCCCATAATGTTCTTTTCGTGAATGGTAGTGATATTTTTTTAGTATTTATCACCAACCAACACCACCTTGCAACCATGCAGGAAATGGTGATATGTGTGAATGAATAAAATAATATATATATATATAATCATATATATATATATATATATATAGTATATATATTATAGTATATATAATAATATATATATATTTATATATATATATAAATATTATATATATATATATATACGTATATATATATATATATATATTTAAAATAGTGATGCAGGTAACATCCGCATCGCACATTATTAAAGATCCGCATACGCATTCGTATCCGCCCTTTGCCCTACGGATGTTGCGCAGATATTATTGTCGAGGCTTGATAAAGATTTTATAATAAAATATTTATGATGAATCTGAACGCAAACTTTTAATGAGGACATTGGACTCGACTCAACTGTGTTATGATGACTCATGATCTCACAGCCTGAAGTTCATAATATTTTGAGACAAAGAGTCACATGAGATTCAGGGATGCGCAAAAAAATCAGCGCCTCATAACGCTTATTCTCCGATGTAAATACCCTTATCTCAACGCTAAGGAAGCATTTTGAACCATCCTTCAAATCAAAATGATGACTGTTTAAAAAGAATGAAAGATGTAATAAAACTAGAAGCTAGAAAAACGCTTTGGTTCTTTGGAAATTAATGACCTTCATACTATTTGCAACTTACTTTAGATACCCGTAATAAAGGCAAGTTTTTTGTAAGAGAATATTAAACGTTAAATAGTCACTGTGTTGGCAGTTGAAAAACTTCAATCCGAACAGTCCATTTTAACTCGCCACCCATTAAAAGGAAAAAAAACGAAATCTACAGAACCAACACCTTCTTACAAGTAAATCAATAACAGATTCGCTGTTAAGAATTTTTACAGTCCAGTAAAGTGATGAAGAAGCACACGCATTACCAAAGTGTAAGTGGTAAATGATTAAAAACTCCACAGAGATAAAGATTGATACAAATGATGAATTCCTATCAGTTGGTGGAAAATGTTTACCCCACGCTTAAGTAAACTTGCAAGGAAGTACTTTGCCTGTTCTCCAACTAGTGTTCCAAGTGAGATAGTATTTTAGCAATGCTGGGTTAATAAATGATGAAAAGAGAAAACATACTCTCAGCAGAAAAGGCAGAAAAATTGGATGTTTCTCAAGCACAACCTTCCTATATTTGAAATCATCAATACTATGGCAAAAAGTA
>JABUQX010014273.1:27500-29656 GCA_015478945.1 Trachelipus rathkii
AAGGTGTATGTGGCAGAAGAACCGAGGGAAACACATTACCATTGTGAAGTAAAACTGCTTAAAAACTTATTTTTGAACCGTCAATAAACATGTTATATGTGTGGCAAAATTCCTCCATAACAGAATATACGGTACATCATTACAATACACTTTGCCGTTCTCAAGTGAGATAAACTTTTCAAACCCAAACTGCCTTTCACGATAAAAACAAACTTTATTCTTTTCTTGAAAAAGATTCTATTCCTTTAACCTTGAACCAAGGAGTTCAGCTTCCTTTTTTGACAAGTGTAAATCACGCACAAGATCATTCAGATCTCCCTGACTCAACAAATGTGGTTCACTTGAAGAACAAATAGGCTGAAATGTTTGGTCCAGGTCTTCTGTTTCTTCCGCCACTACCTCATCACTTGACTCGTCGTCACTTAGTGCCATTTGTTTGAGAGGAGTCAGGAACAGGTAAGCCTTCACTATGAGGTACTGGTCTCATTATAGATTAATAACAAGGATATTTTACAGTGTGCTTGCATTTTGATGTTATACCACGAATATCGGTCATGCAAAAGTATCAATCAGAAGTGTGATCTTTGGATTCTCTCCAAATCATAGGTATGACAAAAGGCATATGGCGTGAACCCTTCGCCCATCCATTGAGAATCCTGACACAGGTTACACAACAAACATGAGGGGCCCACAATTTATCCTGGTCACCCACTTTGCAGCCGAAGTAATAATGTTCATAGCACTTCCTAATCAATGGCGTAAAATGCCGTTGTTGTGACTTGAATGTTAATTCCCCGCATATATAGCAAAACAATTTGGATAGTTTATTACAGTTCTCGGCAATTATGAGAGTTGGAATCTCTCTCTCTCTCTCTCTCTCTCTTCTCTCTCTCTCCTCTCCTCTCTCTCTCGTTCTCTCTCTCATCTCCTCTCTCCTCTCTCTCCTCCTCCACTCTCTCTCCTCTCCTCTCTCACATTATCTCCTGTAATATTTATATATAATATCTTAGTATAATATATATATATATATATTAAATATATAATATATATATTATATATATATATATATATTAATATATATATATATATAATTATAATTTTAAAATTTAATTTTAATTAAAAAAATATATGTATATTATTATATATATTATATATATATATATATATATATATATATATATTATATATAGTAATATTATATACTATATATATATTTTATATCTATTATATATATAGATATATATATTATATATATATATATATATATATATATACTCCAGAATGCTATTTAATAGTAAGACAAATTTATTTCGAAACGCAGCACAGGCACAAAACTGACAAATGACAACTGACTACGGAATACTACTTACTAGACTCAATGTTCCAAGCAATGATGACTAACTGGACAGGTTGTTTAAATTGTAGAAGCTTATGATTTCTATAAGTTTTTTCAAGCACTTCGCATTAAATTTTAACAGTCTTAACATATTTTTCTGAATTAACAGGAATATGCAGATGCAAGAGAAGGAGGCCTATCAGTGCCTCCATGGTTGCAATAGGGCAAGTAATTTATTTTGTGCAGTTATTTGTTCAGCACCTTTTGAACCACCATACACGAGTGAGGCAATAGGTGATTAATAGGTCTGACTAACAGTTATGTATAACAGTTGTCATTTTGGTTTTCGTCCCCCATCGTTTGCCAACATTTTCCGGCATTGTCCATCGAGGGCCATCATTCCTTTGTCCACTACTCTTTAAGGTGTGGATTCCACGTAAGTTTTTGGTCTAGGATTACTCCCAGATATTTGACTTCAGTGAAGGGGTTTACAGTGATTCCACCAATCTTGGAAGCTACATAGTTCAGCCTCCTTTACCTGGTGAAAGGCACTAAAACTGTTTTGCTTGGATTGATTTTCAGTTCTCTTCTAACACCAACTTAATAGAGAGATTAAAGTAAAGGGCAGTTGCATGGAGTTTCATTAGAAACCCCTCTATTGTTTGCTTAATAGAACATTCAAGGTCATCACGCTTATCCCTTACACCCAAATTCGGATTCAAGTTTTGGTGAGGGAATATAGGTCACCACATGGTAAACAAAATGGGGGAGGAGGGATACGCACCCCCCGTTTGGCATCCCTCACGCCTTACCCTGTTGA
>JABUQX010014274.1:0-2500 GCA_015478945.1 Trachelipus rathkii
ACACAGAGAGCGATTCTATATATCTATCTAATATATATATATATATATATATAATATATATAATATATATATATATATATATATATTATATAATATATATATATATATATATATATATATATATATATATATATATATATTTATACAATTATATATATATATATATATATATATATATATATATATATATATATTATATATATATATATATATATATATATATATATATACAATTAATATATATATATATATATATATATATATATATATATATATATATATATATATAATATTATATATATTTTATATTATAAATATATATATATTATATATATAATAGTGTAATAATATATATATATAATATAAATATATATATATATATAATATATATATTATAACGGTTATATTATATATATATATATATATATATATATATATATATATCTATATATATGTCTTATTTGTATAGCTATAAAAATAATTTATTTTTTTTAATTATATTTATTTAAATATAAATTATATATATATATATATATATATATAATAAATATATAGTATATATATATAGCTATATATATATATATATATATATATATATATATTTATATATACTTTTGTTTTTTTTTTTGTATATATACTTTGGAAATGATATTATATATATATATATATATTAATATATATCTTTTTTATTTATATATAATATATATATATCTCTCTCCCCAATATAGTGATAAAAGCAGTAAACAGCAACTACGAATTATTATTATTAATTATTATTATTTATTATATATTAATTCTTTTTAAATATTATTATTATTCTTAAATTTGTTACTATTATTAAAACATTCTATTATTTCTTTTTTATTATTTTTTTTTTTTCTATTATATTATTATATAATTTAATTATTATTATTGTTATTATTTCTTACTTATTTTTACTTATCATTCTTTATTATTGATTTATATTTTTTTTCTTTTGGGAATTTCTTGTAATGCTTATCTTACCTTATATTATTCTTATCTTTATTTTTGTTCTCGTCTTTAATTTTCTTTATATAGTCCCAGTTCATTTGAATGTTAATAAAAACATACCAAAAGGTATTCATTCTAGCTTTGTGTTTTTAAGTTTATGTCAGTATGATTTTTGTTGTTGGTTACTTCTGTAATTTATAAGAAAGTTTTATATATTTACCTCTGTGATAGTGCTCCGTGAGCTATTTATAGCTGTTTTTTAAATGCACTGATGATGGATGACCTTTATCGCAATCGTCTTTGATTAACTAAATAACCCTCTCGTTATTTCAGTTGCAGTTTTCGCTTTAATTCTGAAATAAGATTTATTAGTCTTTCCCAAATTTTATTTAGTTTTATACCATTTATTATATTATTTTACTGATAGTAGTAGTATATATATATATATATATATATATACTAACTATTCTTCTTATATATATATATATATATATATATATATATATATATATATAAATATAATATATACTATATATATATATATATATAATATTATATATATAGTATATATTATATATATATATAGTATTATATATATATATATATATATATATATATAATATATATAATATATATTTGTTGTGTGTTTGTGTTGTGTGTGTGGTGTGTGTCAATTAACTTCATAACAAATTAATAATCCTCAATGAGAAAATGTTTCCAGATTTTAACTTTAATATTTAAAATGTCTTTAAAAATATTCAAACGACTTTTGAATAAATATTGAGATAAAAAAAAGTTAAAAAGCGAGAACATTTAAGTACTTAATTCAATATTAAAATGAATGGCTTTCAAAAATAAATTTCTTTAAATGCCTTAAGTAAACAGATGAATGGAACTATAATACGACAGTAACACTTTACAACTGATGTAAACACCAGTTATTGTAAAAGAATAAAAGTTCATAGATCTTAAAAAAATATTTTAACATTTTCCTTTTTCTAAAATGTGTCATAAAGTTTAATAAATACAATATATATATATATAGTATATATATATATATTTATATATATATATATATATATATATATATATATATACTATATATATATATATATATATATATATATATATATAGTATATTAGGGATGGGCCGGATAGTGAATTAGCCGGATAGCCGGCATACCGGATATCCGTGCTGGAAAGTTAAAAACCCGGATACCGGAAATATCGGCCGGATATTCCGGTCGGAATCCGGCTGGTCTGTTATGATATATTCCGGTATTTTGGTAAAGGTATACACAGGACCACATATTTTCTGAAAAAATTCTAAGTCCCAAAAATCAATATATCGATATGTATATATAGGACTTAAATTACTATTATATTACGCTATATATTACTTATAATACTTATTATAATTATATTATTATTATATTATTAATTAGTATTATTATATTTTATAATTAATATTATATATACATATCGATATATTAATTTTCGGAAGACTATTTGGTTTCAAGAAAATATG
>JABUQX010014274.1:17500-30000 GCA_015478945.1 Trachelipus rathkii
TTCCTCTGGAATATAAACATCGTTTTCATCACTACTTTCATCTAAAATTGGTACATTATATGAGTCATGATTTGTCTCTATTGATGTGGATTTCAGTGGTACAATGGGCTGCTCATTATGGGGTACAGGTCTTACTGCATGTGGTAGGTTGAGATATATTACACTATTCTTGTTCTTTACATTATAACCACGAACAGTTGTCAGGCAGAAATAACAGTCGTTAAAGTTATTTTACGCCTTAATGCGCAAAGTATGCCAGTTTAACAAAGTTTCCAATATTGTCTTTGCTTTAAGACGACATAATTCCCGAAAAACTAATAAAATAAATCAACCTTATTTACACATGATCGCAAAGCCATACAGAAAATAACACTTCATTTCACAAACGGAAAAGATACATTCGCTTCAACACAAGCAAAGATACTGAATCATGAACAACTTTGTGTGTTTGAAATTCCAACAAACAGTTACACAAACGTACATGTCAACATCTTATCGGTTCTGTTATTCAAACGTTTATTTACGTTTGACAGTATTGGTGTTGAAAGTTTGATTGCTCATAGAAAAAAACTATACGTGAAATGGAAATCACGAAAACATTTTTGGAATCACAGTCAAAAATACCCATATAATAACTCTCAATTATCAAAACATCAAAGTACATGCAGATCGATATATATATATATATAGAATATATATATATATATATATATATATACTATATATATATATCATAATATATATATAAATATATATATATATATTATATATATATATATAATATATATATAATAATTAAATAAATAATTTAATATAGATAAGAGGTGGGCACATCCCGTTACTGCCGTTACTCCGGTTACTAACGGAACTAGTTTTTTTCAGTAAGCTGGAGTAACGGTCTCGATTAACTTTTTCTTTCAAATGTACCTCCAATATGTTCCGGTATAATTTTTCTTCTCCGTTACATTTTATCCATTACTTATTTCTAGAATTCCTTTGGAGCGTTGATCTGCCAAATGCTCCCCAAGATTTATCAAAAAACTTCTTTTTATAATAATGATCATTTACAGGTATTCATTTTACCAATACTTATTTATATGTATCCATAAATCTTTCTATATATATGATATTATTACTATATATATATTATATAATATATATATATATGTTTATATATATATGTACTATATAGTATAGTATATATTATATATATAGTATATTATATTATATATATATATATATATATATATATATATGATATATAATATATATATATATAAGTAATATATAGCTATAATAAGTATATAAGGAATAAGCGGGACAGTTTGCATTAACATTGTGAATAGGGATGGTGCTTTCGTAACTGATTGAGATGAATGTGACTAGAGTGTGGTGGAACACTTCGAAAAATCTGCATAACATTGGGCAAGTAATGATAGAGTAATAGGTTAATGTGGTTGGTTATGGTGTCCAGAATAGCTTTTCTGGGCATCGAGGTCACTTAGTAAAGAGGAGTAATGTGTAGAGCGAAAAAGTTGAAAATGATAAATCTTCAGGTATAGATGAAATTACCGGTGAAATGATCAATGAGCGGAGGCGAGATGGTGATTGTTGGATTTGGAAGTTGTTGAACAAAATGTTTATGGAGACACAGTTCGAGGTTGGAGAGATTCAGTATTACGTAAACCTATATAAGGTCAATAGTAAATAAGTGTTCAATGTCGGATTATAGGATTAGTTTTATTATGTGTATTAGGGAAGATATATACTCTATATTTTGGGTCGAGGGGATTTGTGAAGGAACAAGGTGGCTTTGAGAAGTCGTAGAGAATTGTGTACGATCACAATCTACTTGAAAAAATGATTGGGAAATGGAGGAGGAAGAAGAACAAATTGTATTTAGGTTTTTGTATTTGCAAACAGGCGTATGATAGGATTAATACGGGAAGCTCTATGGCAAAGTGTTATGATATATGGTGTTGGTGAAGGCTTCTGAATGGAATCATAAATATGTATGACGATTAGTAAAGCGTGTTAAGAATATATGGAGTTGAAAGTGGACTGTTTTAAAAATATTAAGTAGCGGAGCGAAGGGCAGGATTGCTATGTCTTCTTGGTATTCATTTCGCATTTGGAGTAGGGTTAATGAAGAGATTAGAGGTGGATGGCAGGCGATGGTCGTTAGAATCGGGGTTGTGAAGTCGCTTTTCAAAATTTTCCGACTCCGACTCCGACTCTTACCCCTTTTAAAAAATACCGACTCCGACTCCACCTCTCTGAAAATTACCGACTCCCCGACTCCCGACGTCCGACTCCGACTTCACAAATCTCGGTCTACAATTGATGAGTAATCGGAACGAAGGTAGAGGAATGTCCTACCTCATTACTGATGGCAGATGATTTAGGTTTGTATGGCGAATTGAGAAGAGTTTTGAGAGGATTGGGTAGAGAGATGTTGGCAGATTGTGTTTTGAAAAATTAGATTTTGAAAGTAAACGAGATAAGAGTAAGGTTTGTTGTGGAGTGTAACAGTCCTCCATGTAAGTTAGCTAGATTGTGAGCAGCTGAACAAGTGCCCTGGGTTGAAATATTTAGGATACATGTTGATGAAAAGGGAACGGATGAATGCAGAGTGTAGTAGAAGTTGTGAATGGCAGGATAAGGTGCTGTGAATTATAATCGTTGTGGAAGTGCAAAGGGGACTATAGTCTTGAGTGCGCTAGGGTCCTTACATGAGGGTAATGTTTTTTTTTAATAATAATGATAAATGTTGAAAATCTTAAATACTACACAACCAAAATAAATTGCCTAAGATCCCGTAATTAATGTCATATTGAAGCTAAAAAGTAAACGGAGGTAAGGAGTAAAAAAATGCTGGTACTGATCATTTTTAAAGAACACGGCAATAACGAAAAAGCAGAAATTTTACCAGTTACGTGGAACGATAGACGGAAACTCTTTTTTGAGTAACCGATGCCCACTCTGTATATTATATATATAATAATATATATATATATATATATATAATATATATATATATATATAATAATCATATATAGTATATATATGATATATATTATATATATATATATTTATATATAATATAATATATTAGTATATCATATATATATACTTATCTTTATCTCTACTTCCTCTCCCAGAAAGGATTTTCATCCTTATCGCGCGAGGGTTTCGCCTCCAGACATCCCTTTCCCGGACTCCCTCCTCTTCTTCTTCAACCATCTCATTATCTGCAGCTGGCATCTTTTTAGAGAATCCTTCACCGATTCGGTCCATCTCTTCTTTGGTCTACCCCTCGGTCTTCTTCCTTCTTAATGGTTATATATATATATATAGTAGTATATATATATACTATATATATTATAAATATATATATATATATACTATATATTATATAATATATATATATTAATAATATTAAATAATATGTCAACTTGTGAGTGTGAGCTGTTTTTCTTGACTCCGTCTTGCTCACTTAAAAATTGAGCACACCCCTCCTATATTAGGGCTCGGCCCGTGAGCGGTGGTGTTAATTGTCAATCATATATATATATATTAATATATTATATTATATATTATATATATATAATATGATATATATATCATATAATATATATATATATATAATATATATATATAATATATTATTAGGAGATGTGGAGAGTATATTATTTCTAATATTCACCGAATACGAAGCGAATGAGAATGTGGATAAGTTTTTTTCTTAAATATTCTGTAATATGAAGTGAATGCGAATGCGATATCGCGAATGCGAATGCGAATATTTCAATATTGTGAGAGTGTGTCCAATTGTTCTTTAATAGGTGTAGAAGTGGAATATATCTGTCTGTTGTAAAGAGCTAACCATGAAAAATTGATTGAATAAAATACATATCGATTTCCCATTGGTTGAAGGATGCAAAATGAATTGACCCGCTCTTACGCCGCATCTTACCAACCATATTTCTCTCTAAAAAATAAAGATAATATACTGTATTCAATTTACTACAGCAACTCTCTCTCAGTTCTCTCTCTGCTCTCTTCTCTCCTCCTCTCTCTCTCGCTCTCTCTCGCTCTCTCTCTCGTTCTCGTCTCTCCTCTCTTCTCTCGTCTCTCTCTCTCTCTCTCCTCTCCTCTCTCTCTCTCGCCTCTCTCTCTTCTCTCGTCTCTCTCTGAGAGCTTAATTGAATAACTTTCAACTGTAATCAGAGCTATAAACTTACAGATTACCTTTCACTGCAACACATCATGGCGTGACAAGCAAGGCAAGTTCCTGAAACTCACAATCGAAGGGTTCTGTTCGATAAGAAGATGCGTTCCCTTCCCTCTACTTACATTTTGAGACTGGCTCAACAGGCTCTAATCATTTGTTCATTCATCGGCTGTTGAAAGTAGAAATTGCAATTTATTGCGTTTCCGTGACAGTGGTATCTTGTGGATGGTTTTAAGATAACTTTTTGCTCTGTCCTTCTGTCTTTCTGAAGTCTTTGCTCATCGCTTTTTTAATTTCCTTTACATAATACGAACGACACTAATTTTACCTCTCTCTGTAAAAGCTGAGAAGAGAAAAATTTTGTTTTGTGTCTAAAATCCATAAACATAGGTTTGGAATGAAGGGCGTTCCTCTCTCTAAAATAGAACATTTTGTCAATTTCTCTCAATATCGTCGATCTCCATTACTTTTTATTATGGATTTTTTAAAATCTTTTCAGATGAAAGTGAGAAAATGACATCCGCCTATTGATGACTCGAGTTTTTGCTAATATTATCCACAACTGTAGTATCTTCAAGGTTTGGAGGACCATCATACCAGATTTTAAATAGAATTGTCATGGGATGTTAAGATTTATTTTATCATTAAAGCAGCCGTACAAGCAGCCAGATACCTAAAGTTTTCCAATTGCTCTCATTATTTGCATAATGCTGTTCAAGTGCAGCGTAAGCTCATGCATTACGAATTCTGGAACTTAATTCTGGTTCATATTGTTTTTTACGTTCTTCCTGGAACGACATGATTGAAAAAGAACAGAATGTTTTCGCAATTGACATATTATTTTTGAGAGAACTCACTGACTGATGGTTGAGATATTACGGAGAACCATGGTCTGGATGGGTTAAGGTGCAGGTTGATGACTGAGGGAGGTGGTGTATTGATTCCTCAAGAAAGAACGGCGTTTCTTGCTAGTTTGCACTAGCGACCTCTCATGAGCAAGCGAAGCATGCAATGAAAAATAGAGAGGTAAAGGTTCATTTGGCCATCAGTCATTAATAAGGAGTTGAGCAGTCGTGTGAGATATTCACCCTCACTAGTGACGGTTTATAAAGTTGAGTTCATCGCACAGGCACAAAATATTTGCGTTTGAAATGCTTATTTACAGGCAGTGGACTAATCAGAGATAGGATCGAGAGCAGTAACTGATGTGAGTGATTGAGCTATTCGTGCGAGTGAAGAAAGTATAGGTTGGAGTGATTGCGTTGGATAGAGGTCTATTTAGATTCTGAATACTTGTAGATTTTATCGGCAGCTGCATGATATTTCTTCTTAACAGAAGCATTTTTGTGTAGTACTCGGTTATTTTGGAAGTAGTGGGAGTATAAAAGAATCGTTGCGTGCTTTCATGTTAGCCGTGACAGAGCAGTTTCGAGAGGTGAGGAAGGTGGAGAGGTATTGCACAGGTCGATTTCCCCGGGCGCGCGCCCGTGTAATCTTTGTGTATGCCATGTCGAGTTGCATGTTTCCGTGCTTAGTTGTCCATATTGTTTTGTGAACTCTATCCAGTTTAAGTAGTAATCGTTTCATTTGTTATTCTTGTAATTGGTAATTTTTTACACTTTCCACATTTTTTCCTCTACTTTCCTACCTCTTCCTTGTGTTGACTACTTAGATTGTCTTTAAACCAATAGGTAGCTTTTCCTTTCCGAGAATAATTAGGATTGCAAAGTAAAGACTTTGCGATTATGTCATTGGATCACAATATTCGAAGTATATCCTAAACCGCACTGCATGTAGCGACTCCATGAGAATTTCTTGAATCATTTATTGTTAAAGTTCTTTTAACTACTATTGCATAATCTTTATTCAATTCTTTGTGAGACTTTCGTAGTTCTCTCAAATTACGTTCCAGGAACCTTTGATCGGGTTTATGTCAGTATCTCATTTTGGCAATTATAGCTGATAGGTCATTAAATTTGAAACATAGTTCATCGGTTTATGTTTATATTAATCGCAAATGCAATTGCGTGTCCGACTGTGGAATGCTGATATTGCGAATAAATTTATTTTTATATTTGCGAATTGCTGTGAATGTGAATGCGAATAACGTTTTAATATTCGCCAATACTAATGTTAATGCTAATACTGAAAAAAATTACAAATATATTTATACAAAATAAGACTATTTCATAGCTCATTTATTAAGAAGCTCTTTATATATTATATTATATCTAGTATATAATTATTAGGTATAGATAAGAAATAGATTTAATATATTATATTATATATATATATATTATAGTATATTATATTTCATAATAAATTGAAATAAAATTAAAATAAAAACTATACTCCTTTATTTGGAATAAATGCTATTAGGTATTGTATAGTTATTATATATTATATATTTATATATATATATATGATATATATAGTATAGATATATATATATATATATATTATAATATTATATTTACTATCTTTGATTAAGTACTATATATATGTATATAATAGTTATGTGTATATCATATATATATATTATAAGTAGTATATGTAGACTAGTTATAGTAGTAGATATAAAAGTATGATTTAAGTATAGTACTTAGGACAGGGTGCTGATGTGGATTAGCTGCTCACTACTAAAGTGTTAGTCTTCGGCGTAGGTACTCGGGTCTTTATTGCCATGGCTCTCGGACATTGTCTGAATGTTCGCCGGTAACGACTTTTGTACTCCTTTGGGCGAAATGTATGTAATGTATTGGGTACATGGATGCCTTAGAATGATATAAGTGATGAGGAGAAGAGGAGAGAGAGGTGATGGATTTATTTAGAAAGGGTATACTTAATTTCCTTACTACGACTGAAATAATGATGAAAGGAAGTGTTGAAGACGAGTGTTGTGTTGTGAAATGTGTGTGTGCTGGAGTGGAGAGGAATGAGAGAGAGGAAAGGAGTTGCGATTCTAATGATAGACCTGTGACAAAGAGATATGGTGGATTTTGTTAGTGTGAGTACTAGAATTGTATGTTTAAATTTAAGTTTGAAAAGGTCAAGGTATGTGTGGTTGGAACATATGATCCATCTGAGGGTGATGTTCGGGAGAGCTCGATTTTTTTTTTATATAATATGAACGATATTTTGAATGGGGTGAGTAGGAGCTTCAGATTGATCGTGATGGCGACTTAAATGGTTGGATAGGTGATCAAAATATGGATGGTGTATAGCAGGTAACTTCGATTTGACGGGATAAAATAAGAATGTTAAGAAGGTGATTAATTTCTGTGAGGAGAGAGGTATGTGTGTAAATGACACGTTCTTCAAACATTAGAGTATTCATAAGCATAATAGAGCTAATATAAGTAGAGGTGGTATCGAAGTGAAAAGTATGATTGATTTTGTGTTGGTGAAGAAGAAGATGATGAAGTATGTGTTGGATGTTAAACCAGTGAGGGGATTTTGGATGGGATTATCGGATCTTTATGTTATTTTATGTAAGATTAAGTTAGTGGGGGCTTGGATGGAGAGGAAGTAGATAAGGAAGGAAGTGGGAAGAATTAAGAGTGAGAAGATGAGTGAACAGGGTAATAAGAAAAAGTATTTAAGAGCGCTTGCAAATAGTTCAAATAAATCAGTTGAATGGGATCAAGATGAAACTGAAAAACTTTGATCACAAATGAAGGAAACCTTTGGTAGTAGCGCAAGAGAAGTATGCGGATGTGCTAAAGTAGGAAGTAAGCATCTCAACAGTAAGTGGTGGAACGAAGAGGTAATGCAAGCGTCTAAAAGTAAAAAAAGAGGCATGGTTAAATATGTTAAAAGAAAATGATGAGGTCTCAAAAGAAAGGTGTTTGAAATTATATAAGGATGAAAAATGAAAAAAAAAGACCAAAACAAAAAAAAAATTTTGCATACTAGTAAGAAAAATGAGATAAATGAGCAGTTTGGAAGGAGGATGAATGAGAACTTAAAAGGGGAATATAAATATTTTCTGGATGGAAGTGCTAAATGGTAAGAATGAGAATAAGGGGAACCTGCATAGCACAATGAATAGGGATGGTTCTTTTGTAACTGTTAAAATGGATGTGAGGAGAGCGTAGAGAGAACACTTCGAAAATCTGCAGAACATTGGCAGTAATGGAGAGATGATAGTGAATGTGTGTGGATTTGATGGTGAAAAAAGAAATAAAATATTTTGGACTTCTCATAAAATTGAGGTAATGGGTAGGGTGGCAAAGTTGAAGAATGGTAAATTGCAAGCTAGATTGGAATTTACTGGTGTAAATTATCAAAAATGGAAGCGAAATGGTGATTGAATGGATTTGGAAGTTGTGTAACAAGGCGTTTATGGAGGGTATAGTTCCTAGAGATTTTAGAGATTCAGTAACATTACCGGGGCTTTGATTTAAGGGTAAAGGGATATAGGGTAACTATAAGTATTCACTATAATAACTATAGGCGGAATTGTTTATTGGTGTTGTTAGATAGTATATGCGTTTCATTTTGCTGTGGAAGGAGTGGCCTCGAGTGAAGAGAGACTAATTGTGAGTCAAAGAACAAGGTGCATTAGAGGCTCCTTAGCGTATGTGTGGATCAGATTTTTTACATTGAAACAAATGAAAATAGAAATGAAGTTGAAAAAGAGTCAAATTGTTAATTTAGGTGATTTGACTTGCAACAGGCTTATGATCATGATTAATAGGGGAAACTCTGTGGTAGGTGTTAGTGATATTTTGTATTGGTGATAGGCTCTGTATGAAATCAAAGATATGTATGACAAAGGTAAAGCGTGTGTAAGAACAAATGGAGTTGAAAGTAATTGATTTGATATTGATAGAGGAGTGCGATAGGATTCTGTTTTGTCTCCTTGGTTATTTAATTTAAATATGGATGGGGCTATGAAAGAATTAGAGGCATGGGTGTCAGGGGAAGGTGATAGAATGATGAGGAATTTTAGACAGTGGAGGGTGACCAGCTAATTGTATGCGGATGATTTGGTTTTGTGTGGTGATTCTGAAGAGAGTTTGAGAAGATTGATAATGGGTATGCCAGGTTTGTAAAAGGAGTGGTTTGAAAATAAATGTAGATAAGACTAAAGTTATGATTGTGAGTAAGGAGTGACCGCGGTGTGAAGTCATGTTAGATAGTGAGTAACTGGAACAAGTATATGAGTTTAAATGTTTAGGGTACATGTTGACTGAAAAGGGAAGGGATGATGCAGAGTGTTGTATGAAAGTGGTGAATGGTAGGAAGGAGGCTAGTGCAATTAAATTCTCGGTGGATGTAATGGGACTAAGTCTTGAGTGTGCTAGTATTTTGCATGAGAGTATGCTGTTATCCGTGTTAATGTATAGTAATGAGACCATAGTCAGAAATAAGAGGTAAAGATCTAAGGTACAATGTGTTCAGATGGACAATCTTAGGGGCTTGTTATGTGTGAGAAAAATTGATAAAATGAAGAAAGAACGCATTAGGGAGTTGTGGGGTGAGAAGAAAGGCTTAAACGAAAGAATAAACGAGAGTACATTGAGATGATTTATGCAAATAGAGAGGATGGATGATAAGCGGTTGGTTAAGCGGATTTATAGTAGTGGGTGTGCTGGGAATCGACCGGCTGGGAGACCGAAGAAAAAGTGGAATGAGTCAGTGAAGGAATGTCTGAAGGAGATGAATGTGAGTTGGTTGAGGTGCATAATGGAATGAATGACGGTGTTGTGTGAGGGTGTGTGGTTGTGGGTTTTATCAAGGGGATTATCTCCACATTGACGAGGTTCCACATTGAGGGTCCGTCGCAGTCTCGTGAAACCCTAAAGTGGATTTTTCGTACTGAGACGAGTTCTCACGTAAGGGTTTAGAGGTGACTAGCGTTATGCTCTTCTACTACTTTTCTGTTCCGGTGTATGCTACGCAATTCATCCCCAATCTGGGTAAAGGAGGTAGATGATAATATATATTAATATATATAATATATATATATAATGAATATAATATATATATAATATATATATATATATAATAAGTATATATATAGTATATATATATATATATATATTATATATGTATATAATATGTATGTTATATATATATATATATATATCATATATATATAATAAAATAAATATTATAATTTATATATATATATATATATATGATAATATATATAGATTAATATACTAGAGACAAGTTACTGCACTCGTGCTACCCGTGCTCAGCACGAGTTGACATTAAAGAAACGATCTATTTTTGCAAATTTCGTGATGTTAGCGTTAAAATTCCTCTTATTTTTTTGCGAAAGTTGGTCAAATAAATGAAATTATTATGCAAAAAATTAAAACTAAAAAGGTAAGAATAACCGCTATTAAATAACGCTATTTAACCAATTAAAAATGGCGGCAGTTCATGCCCATAATCGGCATGGCGGAGACATATTCTGTGAATTTAGATTGATTTTAAATATTAAAGTTTAAAGTTTAATCCTGGAATCGAACTATAGAAAACGTTAGAAACAGAAAACGGTTTAGAAGGAAGAACGTGAGCATTTAATAATTATATATATTATAAGATATATATATATATAATAATATATATTAGTATATATATATATAATATATATAGTATATAAATATTATATAATATATATATATATATCTATAGTGCTGAGCCCGCCCATCGGCAATCTATATTCTCTAATTCGTCAATACTAATACATTCTCTCAGTGTTGGAAGCACGCACATGTCCAAACCTGTTCCGAAAAAAAGGAAGCCGATCTGATCTCCAACTATCGCCCCGTCATAGGCTCTCACTTGTTCTAATCTAAGATCTTTTGAACACCTACTACAATCTCATCATGTTCTTAGATTCATTGGAGTCTTCATTCACTTCTTTCCGATCCCAAGTCGGCTTTCGCAGCTCGAGGTCTACTGGCGGGTGATAACCTTTCCTATCTAACTGATTTATGGTTTTCCGCCCTCTGGAACTACGGAAGACTTGTTGTGGGGGGCTTGATCCATTCCGGCATTTGACTGGTATACATGGCACGCGTCCTGGGCTCTCAAGCTTCCCTCCTTTGGGTTTCCTCTTCTCTTTGCTTACTCTAGTGTCTAGCTTTCTTTCAAAATCGCTCAATAATCGGTCTATTGGTGATTGGGTGCGACTTTCTTCTCCTTTTTCTTTCTTTTTGTGTTCCTCAGGTTCTGTCTTATCTCCTACTGTATTCCTATTTTCATTAATGATATTCTCACTGCACATCTTAACTCTAAAATCTCACTCTATGCATACCGGACCTCTTCATCTCTTTCAAACTCATTTCATTTCAAAATCCTGCTCCTCTTACTTCTAGAATTGCATCTCGCCTTAATCTTTCCGATTTATCCGTCAGCTGAGCTGGATAGAAATTCCGGTTGGGGTCGTCTCAAACCTTGTGAATTCAATTCTTAAAAAAACAAAACTTCTACAAATCTTCTCTCAAGGACATTATTACTTAACTATCTTCCTCTTTCGACGGTTCCTTCCTCGCTCTCTTTGACAATATACAAAGTCTGGCCTTAACATAAGTAACAAATATAATTTCTTAGATACGTGCGTCACATCACAACGGTCTGGAGAGGATGACGAACCTCAAAGCACACTGGCACTTCAAGATAGAAAAGCGTTAACGTCCAATACAAGGGCGAATAGGCCCCTTGTATAGCTGGAGCAACCTAGACAGAGACTTTTTTTCCTCTTCCAGTGGCTCAGCTATCAGCAGGGCCTCATAGTCGCTTGTATGGAGACTGGCTCCATATCTGGGGGGCTCTGGTTTCAAACCGGCTTTTGGATAGGGTCGAGTCAAAGGCCAAAAGGGCTATAAACTGTTCTGTACTTTCCGAGAGCGATGTTGGTGCTTAATTTCTTTTCTATAGGTAAGCGCAGCGGTAGGTGCCTCGAGGAACCTTATCGACTCCGCGACCACACTTGTAGACGCCCTCGTAACACAAGGGCGTGCTGTGTCGGTGCGTGGGGCATGAGTTTTTGTGTTTGATATTGGTAAGGCCAGGCTTGTTCGCTGCGGTGCTTCCTTCTTTCCTGCACCCTCTGTTCTGTGGAAATTTCTTCCATGCTTCTGTGTTTCCTGCTGAAATTTAATCTCTCTCACTTTAAAGCCTGGTCTGTGCTCATCTGCGTAAGTTTTGCGTTATTTGATGAATAACTGATGTGCTGCAAAACCCCTCCTTGAATAGGCTCTGCCCGGTAGGTGGTGGTGACAACTGTAAAATATATACTAAATAA
>JABUQX010014274.1:32500-35000 GCA_015478945.1 Trachelipus rathkii
TAATAATAATAATAATAATAATAATAATAATGGTTTCAATTTCAATTTCCAAAACTTCATTCAGAAAAAAATTTACATTAATAATAATAATAATAATAATAACAATAATAATAATAATAATAATAAATAATAACTAATAATAATAAGGTAATAGTTCGGTTTGAGGTAATGTCATATGCAATTTCGTTTGTTTTTTTTTCCGATAATCGTAGTTATTGATATGTTGTTACCGCATAATATAAAATATGTCTGTTCGAACACTAAGAGGGCAACTGGCTTTGGCAAATTAATTAAATAATTTTTCAAAAAGAACAATTTATTTATTGTTACGTATATATTAAGTTAAATGTTGTTATTTAAAATAAAATTTATGGAAAATTAAAAAGTTTAGAATATAATTATATAGTAATCTAGTATATTATTAAATACTATTTATGATTTTTATATATATATAGTATTATACTATAATATATATAATTATATATATATATAATATATATATATATAAATTATATTATATATATATATATGTCAGATTTTTTTAATGCTCACAGTATGTAACCTAGGGACCGGCAGCTCCTACAATAAAACAAAACTTATATAATTTGGAATCAGCGGATAAATTCTAAGGATGGGATTTTAACTCTTTTTTTTTTTTAAGATAATTTTCTAAAAAATTATATTTTCCCCCATTTAGGGGCTCGAGCCGACGGGGACAGAGGGGGTACGTTTCATACGCCGGAGGGGATGGTCGGAGGAACCCCCGCGACACCCAAGGACCAAAGAGCGGGGGTTCCGGAGACCATTCCCGGAGGGTGGGGATTGTCCCCGCGTCGTCCAGATCGCGGAGGCGCGAGGGACGCCGACTCCTGCTCATCTTTGCGGTTACCCTATGGTATTCCTTTAGTTAAAGTAAATACCAAAGTTTTTTTGGAAGTAAAATACTTCTTTTTTTTTTTTAACTAAAGGATATACCATAGGGTAACCGCAAAGATGGCAGGAGTCGGGGTCTCTCGCCCCGGTGGACCGACGGGGGGAACAATCCCCCTCCGGGATGGCTAGCGAACCCTGCTCTTTGGTCTTTGGTCTGTCGCGGGGGCTCCCTCCGTACAATCCCTCCGGGTATGAAACGTCCCCCTCTGTCCCGCCGTCGGCTGCTAGAGCCCCCTAAATGGGGGGAAATAATTTTAAAATATTTTCGATGGAATAAGCAAAAAAAAAAAAAAAAAAAGAAAAAAAAAAAAAAGTAAATCCCATCCTTAAGAATTTTTCGGCTGATTTCCGAAATTATATAGATCTTGTTTTACTGTAGGAACTGCCGTCTCTAGTACGATACTGTTAGCGATTAAAAAATCTGACTCATCTATATATATAAGTATATATAGTACTATATATATCTATATATCATATATATATAATATATAATATATATAAAGTTATTATATATATATATATATATATAATAATATAATATATATAATATTATATTCATGACACTTTATGTGGAAATAAAAATACAAATAATAAATATTTACGGCGAAAAAAAACAAAAAAATAAGATAAAATGAAAATTGGAAATAAATCAATTTGAAGCTTCAAAAAACTAAAAAAAGTAAGTTCTTTTATAGCAAATCAACTTTCTTAATGTTTCTTTACCTAAAATAAAAAAATCATTTACAACCATTCCAATACTTCCATAGATTTTCAATTGAAAACACTTGGCACGTTGCATGGTGGGATTATTATAAAAATCGATTATTTTTCTAAATATCGATATCTGACACATTACCTTAAACCGAAACATTACCATAAGTAATAATAATAATTCAATATAATAATAATATAATAATAATAATAATATAATGGATAATAATAATAAATAATAATAAAAATAATAATAGATAATAATAAATATATAATAAAATAATAATAAATAATCAATATATATACGTAATATATATAATAATAATACTATATATAATATAATTAATTTAAAAATAAAAATAAATAATTAAAATAATAATAATAAAAATAATAAAAATAATAATAATAATAATAATAATAATAATAATAATAATAATAATAATAATAATAATAATAATAATAATAATAATAATAATAAATTAATTAAATAAATAATAGTAATAAATAATAATAATAATAATGATAATATACTAATAATACTATACAATAATAAATAATCAAATGCATAATTAATATATAAATTATCCTTTAATTTTCGTTCATTTCTCGTTTTTCTTATAATATTGATAAAAGTAAAATGTCTACTTATTGTTATTCTAAATTATAAAAAAAAATTATATTATATTAACAAACAATATCAAAAGCTTTTAGCCTAACACTATTCAAGAAATCTGTAAAGAAAAGTATATTAAAGAAAGAAAGTTTCCATTATTAAATTTAATTTTAATTTTTTTATTTATTTTATTTTATTTTATTTTGTCATTTTATTTTATTATATTTTATTTTATTTTTTTGC
>JABUQX010014275.1:0-27500 GCA_015478945.1 Trachelipus rathkii
GAGAGATGCTTCCATTGGGTAGGTTGTAGGGTTTCCATTACATTCCAGTGCCAATCGGTTCTTCATTTCTCTTTTGCGTTCATTCCCACTCCTCCTTCTCAGACAATCTCACAGACTACCACCTTATATCCAGAAATCATATACACGTACTTATATCCATCTCTTCTTCTAGACAACATCTTATATACATCTCTATCCCTTATATTCCTATGTGTGCGAAGAGCGCAAAAAATTTCCCACAGCGTATGTTCTGTGTGTCGTAGAAGACGACTAAATGGACAGTGGAAGTTGGGTTGGCTGCCCACTACCAGTTATTTTTTGCCAGGAATGCTAATGCATGCCTCGGAAAAGGTCGTAATCGCCATAAGCGACCTTCTTTCTTTCCTCGAAAATGTATGAATCGTATGGGTACATGGAATGCCAGAGAAATAAATGATGATGAGTAGAGGAGAAGGGGAGAGAGTGATAGAATGTATTTAAAAGAATAAATTTATTTTGCCTCGCTGTCACTGAAACAAAGATGAAAGGAAACAGTGAAAATTATTGGTGTGAAGTGAAATGTGTATGAGCTGGTGTGGAAAGGAAAAAGAGGGGAAAAAGAAGGAGTTCTGATTGCTGCATGAGTGGAGCCTGTGGTACAGCAGCTATGTTAGATCTTGTTTTTGTGAGTACTAGAATTCTGATGGTTAAACTTAAGTTTTAAAAGGTCACGGAATGTGTGGTTGTGACATATGGTCCATCTGATTGTAATGTTGAAGAGAGTTTGGGATAATCTGAATGATGTTTTGGATAGGACGAGTGGGAGCTTCTGAAATTGATTGTGTGTTTAGGTGACCTAAATGGTTAGATAAGTGAATCAAAAAGAGATGGTGTAACAGGTTGGTTGGGTGTCCGGGTCAGAAATGCAGAAATGGTCAAGGAAGGTGGTTGATTTCTGTGAGGAGAAAGGTATGTGTGTAAGTAATACTTTCTTTAAACACAAGAGTATTCATAGTATACTATTAGCAATTTAAAGCCAGAGAAGCTTCAAACTGTGGGGAAAGAAGAAGAATTGTCCATTGCAATCAATTTTTTGCAAATTTAGAAATTCACCTTTGTATTTCTTCATTTTTTTTTTTTTGTGTTCCATATCTTTTTATTTCCTATACATTCTTAAAGTTGGTATAGGAGATCTTTTCTTTTATGTTGTCGTTTTCTTTTCTATCTATTCCTTGTATTTGTTACTTAGATGGTTTCTGAACCTAGATGTCACCATTTCCTTTCCGAAAATAATATCGAATGCAAAGTGTACGGTTTGCGATTTTTATTGGAAACCGATATCGATAATATACGCCAAAATCACCCCTGGATGAGGGTGCGCATTGCCGCTAATTTGCTTCAACAGTTGTTTATTCACACGTAAAAGTTTCAATATTGATAGTAAGTAAGGGGATAGGGAAACATGACGGCCAGTCCGCTAATACCAGCTACTTTGCGCTTTTTTGGTACTTTTTTTTTTACTAATTTTAGTCATTTTTTTTACTAATTTGGCTACTTTTTTAACGTTTTGACACGGAAAAGTAACGGAAGTAACGTTTTGACACGGAAAAGTAACGGAAGTAACGTTTTGACACGGAAATGTAACGGAAGCCAGATTTTGACGCTAAATTCTGATCGAACCCTATGAGTTGTTCTCTGCTTAAATTTGGTCCTTTTTTACATTTTTGGCGTCTTTTTTTAGCGTTTTGTCCATAATTCAGGCTCAAGTATCCCCACTCCGGAAGGATTTTGGGGATTTCCCCATTGCAGCCCTGCACGGTCCGAAGGCAAGAGTTGAAAAAATCAATTTTTCGAAAGTTTGGAAATTTCCAATCATGTCGGGCAGCTGACTTGAAATTTCATCATTTCGCTAGATTTGTGACGGTTTGATTACGTCAGCATAGGGTTTTTAAGGTCGGTGAGACCGAATTTAAGGTCTGAAAGACCGACTTCCGAGGTTTTGAGCCTGAACTCAAGGATTTAACCCCAAAAGGGGGGGCGGAGCCCCCCAAAGGGGGCTTTTTTGGTTCCTAAGAAGGTTTTAAATGATCGATAGAGTCATCTTTTTGACGTGTTTTCCAATCGAATTTTATACATGAATTCGCTTAGCGCTGTGTATCTATAAATGTGACGTGTGCTTTGTTAAGATCGTCTTTCTGCGGTTGCTACTGGTTTGGGGGCAATAATATGAAATTGATTTGTGTAGTAGGTGTGTGTATGTTTGTAAAAAAAACAATCATTAAAAAATGTAATCGAAAGAAAATAATTACAATAATTAACATTCGATTAATCGCTGTAGTTGTGCAGCAGTTTGAGCTCGACCACCCTTTTCGATATGAAGGAATAGAGATATAGTTCTGAAACTTGGAATATAATCTTAATTTGGGCTAAAGGACGGCATCCGTGTAAATCTTCAAGTCTGTTAGGATGTCAATAGAGGGGGGTCGCCCCGAGAGCGATAGGTGAAATATAACGCTACGCCCTTGTGTGTGTGTGTCGGTGAGCAAGATAGGCTTAACGATAATCTAATTCGAGCAGGTGAGTCCACATGACGAGTTTTTGGTGACCGTAGTCACCCTAAAGGGGGTGCTGACCCTTAGCCGCCAAGGTCAAATTCCGTCCTGAAAACCCTGTTAGGCCTTAACGTACTCGGGCTAAAATTGGATGTGAGCCTATATGGAGACGTAATCATCGTCGGAGACGAGAGTTACGTTTCTCTCGGCTATCCTCCCTCCATAATGGGGGACGCTGCCCCACAAAAAATTAAAAATGATCGTAGAAGATTGAAACTCAGAGAAAAGGATTCGGAGTCGGATTCGGACGTCCCGGAGACGGAGAAATTGGATTCGCTTTCGGAGTCAGGGACCCCACGGGAGGGGGGTCCCCAGTTTGAAAAAAAAAGAAGAAATGCATGGAATGCATAACGAGGAAGAAGAAGAAGAAGAAAGGAAGAAGGAAAGAGGAAAGGAGGAAGAAGGAAGGAGAAAGGAAGAAAGGGAGGAAGGATGAAGAATGAGGAAGGAGGAAGGATTCAGAATCGGTAGTGGCGACCGGTGCTGGAGCACACTTGCGGGCCGAGTTAATAAATCAGTCCGTATAACAAAACCAGTTTGGTGTCCTTATATGTGTTATCGAGGTCGTAGAGCTTCGAATATTAAAGGGTTTTATAAGTCCGTATAGGGTGTCTAGGACCCCCCATTAAGGGGGGGTCCCGACTGAAAAAAGAGCACAGAGTGCAAAAGAAGAAGAAAGGAAGAAGAAAGAAGGATGAAAGATGAAATAAGGAGGGAAAGAATGAAGAAGGAGTCTGACTCAGAGGAGTAGAACTTGACAGATGCACCGGTTGTTTGGCTCCGGTGCGGTGCCGATTTATTAAATATTTGTGTAATGAGCAATGTGGGTCTTTATTATATTTATTGGGTCTGAGATTTCGAAAATAAATGGTTTCAGAACCATCCCAGAAATAAAAAAATAAATAAATAAATAAATAGTAATTATCTTTAATTCTTTTTATGTTTATAACTGTACAAATTATTTTTATCATACCCTAAAGCAGTGAATCACTAGTAATTCAAACCACCATCCAGCCCCCTCCTGCGGTCACCCTCCCGACCATCTGTGATCTATTGATTAAGGTACATTTCGAGTATCGGTTTTCAAATAAGCATACATAGAAATCCAAGTTCTTTACTACCACAACATCAACCAATATTATACTGACGGTAACAAAGTTTTTCACATTAATAAAAGCTTTTACTTAGCATCACTGAACTATGAATATAACCACAACGAGAAACGTAGCCCATCTTAAACAAGAATAAATGGTTAACATTCAAAAAGGACCACTACTTAACACCAGTAAAAGTAACTAACAATTCAATCCAGAAACGTAACTTATTCACACTTCTGTCAGCGCTGTCTCCTAAACCATAACAATGTTAATAGTTTAACATTAACATGGTAATTATGTACGACAGAAAAATTTACCATAACGTGTGTAATTATCAACAAGATCCAAATGAGTATACTAAGCGTAACCAAAGTTTCATATTAATAAGTCAACATAACATTATCAGAACTAAGAATAGTAATGTACAAAGGCAACCATCCCATCTTAAGCAAGAATAACTGCTAACATTAACAAAGATTCACATACAACCTACAGCAACTAATCCAATTTAATGCATATTCTCTGTAGAGAAATTAAAAGTCCATGGAATAAGTTTCATCAATACTTACTTCATAAATAGGTATTGATGAAAACTTCTTCATAAGCTCAAGAGATCTGAAACATCATTCGAATGCTTTGCTAATGAAAGCTCATTGATGCTATATATTCCCCAAACCCCATACGAATCCTAGTCATCAGTCTAAGTACATCGTATGAGGGTTGGAATTCAAATATTTTCATCTTTTTGCGAAATTGATTCCAATTCCTTCATACGGTTTGTACAGACTATGGATGATCCGTTATGATGGGTTTGAACTCAATTTCACTTTTGGTGATGATCAGTCACCTGACTGGAAATACTATGTAAAGGTCCTCGTAAAGAGGACATTCGTAGGAGCAGAATGAGAGGGTCATCAATACAATCACATGCGAAAATGTCTTACTGACGAAATTTGGATGTATAAACAGCGTCTAATAAGGTAACGAGATTCTTTCTTTCAACCAATCAGAATAGAAGTAATACAAGAATCAATGCGACGAACGAACCATCATTCAGTTCAAAGGGGTAGATATTCTCGTTAGACAACAACAACAACAACAACAACAACAACAACAACAACAACAAAACACAACAACAACAACAACAGTACAAAAATAAGTTCTTTAACAGTCCAAAATACAGTTCTTTATAAACCAACCACTATGAATAAGCAATAGACATTAGCAAAATTCTAGTGCAAACCTAACATTACCCTACAAAAACTTAATCTAGGCTCACGTTTCTAACACACATCATCGGCAGTTTAACCCAGTAATATCTTACAAAAACTCAATCATTTTTTCTAACAAATCAGTGTTATTTTCACTTTGTCATAGTAATATTTTAACATAACGTAACCTAACTTACGAATAACCAGTTTTTCATTAATCAATGAGTATCTAAAGCACACTAACCTTCCGAGGGAAAGCCCAGGGGGATGTCTCCTTGTAAACACACCTAACGCTTTTCATAGGTAACAATGAAAATATTTCTATCCTTACCTCTATTTAGGACCCGCCCCCCTTTCAGAAAATCATTTCAAAGTTAGAGTAAGCAAACCAGCGCATCATAACAGAGGCGATTTGAATAGCACTGTAAGCACTGTAAGCACTACTTTGAGATCACCCAAGAGATGCACGAAGACCCATCTCGGGGTGTATCCTGAAGAGGGTGTAAGCGGTAAAGGGCACAGCCCTTTGAGCTGAGCCCTTATGTAACAGGTAAAGAACGTATTATGCTAACAAAAATCCCTTAACAAAGTGAGCAATCTATGCAAAGATACCAGCATCGTCGACTCTATGAATAACAGACCATCTTCATCAAAGTGGTCACGCCGTTTTTGAGTATAACATCATTTGACTATGAATAAACATAGGCATTAGCAAAATTTCTTGGGCAAACCTAACATTACCCAACAAAACTAATCTAGGCTCACGTTTTCCTAACACTATCGTTCCGGTTAACACAGTAATATCTTACCAAACTCATCATTTCTCTAACAAATCAGTTTTATTTTTCACATTGTCATAGTAATATGTAACATAACGTACCTAACTTACGAATAAACAGTTTTTATTAATCAAGAGTATCTAAAAGCAACAACATTAATCCTCGAGAAGAAAAACCCAGGGGGATGTGCTCCTTGTAATACCTAACGCATTCATGAGGTAACATGAAATATTTTTATCCTTACCTCTATTTAGAACGCCGCCCCCTTTTCAGAAATATCATTTCAAAACTGTAGATTAAGCAACGAGGCATCATACGAGGCGATTTGATGCACTCGTAAGCACTGTAAGCACTAACTTTTGAGATCACACCCGGAGAGATGTCAAACGAATGACCTCACTCGGGGTACCGCTGAAGAGGGTGTGAAGCGGTAAGGGCAGCCTTGGGCTGAGCCCTTATGTAACAGGTAAAGACGTATTATCTAACAAAATCTTCCTTAACAAAGTGACCATTCTATCAAAGATACCAGCATCTCGACCTATGAATTGACACTGTCTTCATCAAAGTGTCACTCGTTTCTAGTATAACATCATTTGAACTATGAATAAACGTAGACATTAGCAAAATTCTCGGACTAACCTGACATTACTCAACAAAAACTTAACCTAGGCTCATGTTTCCTAATCACATCATCGTCATGGTACCTCGAAGGAGGGTACATGGCCTCAGCCCTTCGGGCATGAAGGCCCAGAGCCCGCTTACACCCCTTCGGGGTGATCCCCCCTCTCAAGATTTCACACCCTTTCAGGGGCGCATCTCTGGGTTTTTTCTCTCGGGAGTGGTGTGTTGCTTTAAGATACTCTTGGTTTTAAGAAACTATATTTATTCGTAGTTAGGTACGTTATTGTTAAATATTCACTATGACTAGGGTGAAATTAACAACTGGATTTGGTAGAGAAATGATGAGCTTTGTAAGTATATTTAACTGGTGTTAGCCTGACGATGATGTGATAGAAACATGAGCCTAGGTTAAGTTTTTGTTGGTAATGTCAGGTTTGTCGAGACATTTTGCTAATGTCTAACGTTTATCATAGTTCAAATGAGTTATAACTAGAGCGTGTGGAGCACTTTGATGAAGACAGTGTGAGATCATAGGTCGAGATGTAGTATCTTTGATACGATTGATCAAATCTTTGTTAAGGGATTTCTGTTAGATAAACCGTCTTACCTGTTACAGTAGGGCTCAGCCAAAGGGCTGTGCTCCTTACCGCTTACACCTCTTCAGGGTACCCCGGAGTGGGTCTTCGTGCATTCTCTCCGGGTGATCTCAATAGTAGTGCTACAGTGCTTACAGTGCTATCATAATCGCCTTCTGTATGAAGTGCGCTGTTGCTTAATCTAACAGGTTTGAAATGATATTTTCTGAAAAGGGGGCGGGGTCTAAAAATAGGGTAAGGATAAAAATATTTCATGTTACCTCATGAATGCGTTAGGTATTACAAGGAGCACATCCCTCCTGGGTTTTCTCTTGGAAGGTTATGTGTTGCTTTAGATACTCTTGGTTAATGAAAACGGTTTATTCGTAAGTTAGGTTACGTTCTTATGTTAAATATTATATGACAATGTGTGAAAATAACAGCTGATTTGTTTAGGAGAAATGATGAGTTTTGTAGATATTAACTGCTGTTAACCGACGATTGAGTGTAGAAACGTGGCCTAGAGTAAGATTTTGGTTGGGTAATGTTAGGTTTGCCCTAGAATTTTGCTAATTTCTACGTTTATTCATCAGTTCAATGTGTTTATATCTCAAAACGAGTGACACTTTGATAAGATGGTGTTAATTCATGAGGTGGAGAATGCGGTAAAATCTTTGATAGAATTGATCATTTGTAAGGGATTTTGTTAGTAGATCGTCTTTACCTGTTACAGTAAGGCTCAGCTCAAAGGGCTGTGCCCTACCGCTTACACCCTCTTCAGGGTACCCTGAGCCCGAGATGGGTCTTCGTGCATCTCTCTGGGGTGATCCCCAAAGTTAGTGCTTACAGTGCTTACAGTGCTATCAAATCGCCTCTGTAGATGCGCTTTTGCTTAATCTAACAGTTTTGAAATGATATTTTCTGAAAGGGGGGCGTAGTCTAAAAAAGGAAGGAATATAAAATATTTCATGTTACCTCATGGAAAGCGTTAGGTGTTACAAGGAGCACATCCCCTGGGTTTTCTTCTTCGTGAAGGTTCTGTGTTTGCTTTAGATATTCTTGATGTACATGGAAAACTGCTTATTCGTACGTTTAGGTACGTTAAATGTTTATATTATTACTGACAATTGTGAAAATTAACACTGAATTTGTTAGAGAAATATGATGGTTTTTTGTTAAGAATATTACTAGTGTTAACCGACGATGAGTGTTTAGAAACGTGAGCCTAGATTAAGTTTTTTGTTGAGTAATGTTAGGTTTGCCCTAGAAATTTTTTTGCTAATGTCTATGCTTATTCATAGTGGTTTGTATAAAGAACTTATTTTTGGACTGTTATTGGTGTTGTTGTTGTTTGTTGTTTGTTGTTGTTGTTGTGTGTTTGTTTGTTGTTGTGTTGTTTGTTGTTGTTGTTTGTTGTTGTTGGTTGTTGTGTTGTGTTGTTGTGTTGTCTAACCGAGGAATATATAAACCCTTTTGGATACTGATATGTTCGTTCGTGCAGTTGTATTTCCTTGTTACTTTTTCTGATTGGTTGAAAGAAGAATCTCATTACCTTTAGAGCTGTTTATACATCCAAATTTCGTCAGTAAGACATTTTTCGCTGTGTTGGTATGATGACCTCTCATTCTGCTCCTACGAATGTCCTCTTTACGAGGACCTTTACATATTTCCAGTCAGGTGACTGATCATCACCAAAAGTGAAATTGATTCAAACCCTCATACGGATCCTATCATAGTCTGTTACAAACCGTATGAGGATTGGAATCAATTTCGTCAAAAGTGAAATTGATTCCAACCCTCATACGGATGTATTAGACTATGATAGGATTCGTATGAGGGTTGGAATATAGCATCAATGACTTCATTAGCAAGCATTTCGAATGATGTTTCAAGATCTCTTGGTTCATGGAAGAAATTTTCATCAATAACCTATATGAAGTAAAGGTTATTGATGAAAACTTCTTCCATGGACTTTTTAAGTTTCTCTACATAGATATGCATTAAATGGATTAGTGCTGTAGGTTTGTATGTGAAATCTTTTGTTAATGGTTAGCAGTTTTATTCTTGCTTAAGAATGGGCATGGTTTTGCCTTTGTACATTAGTATTCTTAGTTCTGATAATGTTAGTTGAACTTCTATATTATATGAAACTTGTTACGGTTAAGAGTATACTCCATGGTCTGTATGATAATTACACAACGGTTATGGTAAATTTGTTAATATTAATGTTAATGTAAATATTACACCTTTTGTGTTCGATTTGTGCTAGTAGTATTCACAGGCTTTTGATTTCCAAGAGTGTGATCTATGAAGTTTACGTTTTTTGGTATGTTATGCGTAGTTTATATTTATGGTGTTAAGTGACTTTCTGCCGCTCCTTGTTAATTGGGTTGTAGGACGACATTTATTCTCCTCTCTCGCCTTTTATATGCATACCTGGGGGCCTTGACATTTCCTTTTTTTAGGCTTGGGGGGTATAAATTTAGAAATTAGTTCAAGATTGATGCTCGTCTCAATTTCTTCTACCTTCATCCTATCTAAACTCCCACTCGTTGATTCATCTTTGCTCTAAGAGAGGCCTTTTCAGTATTATATTGTTGACTTTCACCTTTGTTATCCGCCCTCCACTCCATTTATATATCCGGCACCAACTTGACCCTCTCTCTTCTTGGTTCACTCTCGCCCTAACTTCTGAAAAACTGCATGACTCGATAAAACCTTGTGACCCTCTTTCTTCTTTGAAGGTTTCATACATTCGTAGTCGAGCGGAGATGGTCAGGAGGGTGGAGGAGGGGGGCTGGATGGTGGTTTGATTTTAGTGATTTACTGCTTTAGGGTATGTGAAATGCAAATTTTTATGTAAGTTATCAACATAAAAAGAATAAGAAATTTTATTTATTTATTTATTTATTTTCTATTTTCTTGATGGTTCTGAAACCTTATTTTCGGAAATCTACAGACCCATAAACATATATACAGAACACAATTCGATTGCACTCATCACACCAAATAAATCACCTTCTACATAATCGCGGTCACTCCTAGACCGTGGCACGCTCACCGGGCTGAGATTTTTGTGCTGTACATCATTTCTACCCTCCCTTTCCCCTGAACGTCTTAGACTCATTTCTTCGATTCTTTGTTTTCCCTCTTATTTTTCATCCTTTCATCCCATCTTTTCAATCCGTCCTCATACCTCTGTCTTTTTTTGCGTACTCTTCCGTCGTTCTTTTTTCACCGTCCGGGAACGGCTTCCTACCCTAATAGGGGTCTAGACAACCAGGTAACTTTCTCTGTTGCACTTATTTATTTCTATATATTTCGAACTCTACCGACCTCGATAACAATATATCCAAGCGACCATTGTACACCTTAGATTGTTATTACGCACAGAATTACTAACAAAAAGCGCCTAAATTGTCTCCCCAGCTTTACGCGCACGTCTTACTTTACTTGCAGATAATCCGCAGCCGCCATTTCAACATCCTTATTACATTCCCTCCCTCGTTCTGTTTCTTCCCTTCCTTTTCTCTTCCTCCTTTCCTGCCTCCTTTCTTGTTTCCTTTTTCTTCTATCTTCTCCGCTCCTTCTCTGTTTTGCATTCCGCATGCAGTTCGTTCTTCTGTTTTTTTTTTCAACCAGGAGACCGGCATACGAGATTGGTGCGCCTTGGTCATCCGACGGCCGCAATCCATCCCTCCGTCTTTTCCCGGTTACTCGGCCCCCGAACACGCCGCTGTCTCTTTTTTCCTCCGCTTTTTTTGATTGCTCTCCCCGATCCCTGTCGCTGAGTTTCTTACTCTCTTACGATCTTTTTATTGTTTTGTGGGGCAGTAATCGGTCCCTCCTTATGGGAGGGAGATGCAGAGAATACGGTATCCGTCTCCCTGACGGTTTAAGCATTTACGTCATTCTAATCATGCTCACATCTCAATTATTCATTTTAGACTGTCCGGCTATTCGTACAGCCTTAACAGTTTGTGTTGTTCAGGACGAATTTGACCTCTGGCGGCTAAGGGTTCAGATCTACCACCCTTTAGTGTGGTGACCGTACCCGGTCACCAAAAGCTCTGGTCTGTGATTCACCTGCTCGATTATGTTATCGTTAGAGTCCTAATCTTTGTCTTCACCCGACACCCACCTCACCACAGGCGTCGCGTATATTTCACCTTCAGCTCATCGGGGCGACCTCCACTCTATATTATCATCCTAACCAGGACTTGAATTTCAACGGATTCGTCCTTAGTCTCCAAGTATATTATTTAGATTCATATTCCAAATTTCAAAGAACTATGTCTTCGTATTTCCTTCTTCTCTATTCGTATTAGTGGTGTTGCTGCTCCACCAGACGTGCTGCATCAACTAAGCGGATTAAGTTCGATATGTTATTATCCTATTATTCGTATATTTTTTCTTTCGATTACTTGGTTTAATGTTTAATAATGAACCAATACCTCATGTAGTGACGTAAAAAGCCGGTTTGAATTATGACGGTATGGTAGATATCAGGGTTAATTGTATTCGATTTTGGATTCAAATTCGATTGGAACTGTCAATAAATGATCTATCGGTCATTTGTTAAATACCTTCCTAGGGAACCAAAAATGTCCTCTTTGGGGGCTCCGTCCCCCCTTTTGGGTGTTTAGAGAATGCTTTGAGGTTCACGGCTCATTTAGCACTCCTCGGAAGTTCCGTGCACGCGGCTCTTTGCTTCAGACGCTTAATTGCGGGTTCCACGCGACTCGGTTCCTTTCAAAGAACGCCTATGCTTGACTGCTGAGTTCAACCGTCTATAAATCTAGTGAAGGATGGAAAATTGTTCCAAGTCAGCTGCCGACTGATTGGAATTTGCCCAATAAACCTTCGCAAAATTGAAGTTTTCTACAGTCTTTTGCGCTTCAAGGTCGCAGACGCCTGCCCATCCGGCGAACAAAATCCCTCAAAATCCTCCGGAGTTGGGGATCTTGGCCTGGATTATGGACAAAACGCTAAAAAAGAACGGCGGGCACAAAAATGTTAAAAAAGGACAAATTTTACGCGGATTAAGTTGTCAGATTTTAGCGTCAGATGTTCTGGGCCGTGTTCCGTACTTTTCCGTGTGATTTTAATACGTTACTGGTTCGTTTTACTGTGGTTCTGCGTGTTGAAAACGTTACTTCCGTTTTTTCCGGTTAAAAACGTTAAAAAAGTAGCCAAATTAGTAAAAAAATGGCTAAAATTAGTAAAAAAAAAAGGTGGTTTAAAAAAAACCAAAAAAGCGCAAAGACGCTAGGTCTCGGATCTAGCGAGACGGGCCGTTCTTTGTTTCCTGCCCAGTTACTTACTAGTGTGATCAGCACTTTAAACGGAGTGTGACTCAAGTTACGTGTCTCCTCGCTGAGGCCAGGACGTGCAAGACCAGATTAGACAGATCTGGTATTTAGTCAGGTGTTATCTGGGTCGGTCATTAGGCGTCGGTCATCCTTCTACACTTTACTCTTTTCTTTAGCTTCTCGACTATATATATTCTAATCTATTCTTCTTCTCTATTTCTTTGTGTTTATTTTTTACTATTCCATTTCGCAGTCTGAATGCGAATTGCGATGCCAATGCCAATGCCAATGAAGAATAAGCTTATTTTTAATATCGCTAATACGAATGTCTAGTGAATTAATGTTTTAAATGTTATTCTCGCGAATGCTAATAGTGTGCGAAAATTTTGCGATGATGGAAAAGGACCGCCGTTATTCAATTTCCGGTCTTACTTCCGTGAATATGCTTGCTAATGCGTTGATTATATTGGTCATTCATCTCCTTATTATATTATTATAGTATATTTATTTATAATACTAACTATATCATTACATTGGATATGGAGTCAATTTAGTATATATATATTATATATATATATATATATATATTATCTATATATATATTATATATATATATAAGTATAATATATTATTATATATATATATATATATATATATATATATATATATTATATATATATAGGTTATATAGCAGCAAGCGGCGGTACAATGAGCAGCGAGAACTGACATATCCGGTAAAGTTGCAACCGGAAGTTTCACATGTTGCAAGCTAACATTCTTGCACATCCGGTTTTCAAGCTGAACGTGTCAAGGTTAGGGTTTTCAAGGTCGGTGAGACCGAGTTTAAGGTCTGGAAGACCGTGTTCAGAGGTTTTGAGCCATGAACTCAGGATTTTAAACCCCAGTAAAGTGGGGGCGGGAGCCCCCCAAAGGGGGTTCCCTGATTCCTAGAAGTTTTCTAAAATGATCGATAGATCATTTTTGATGGTTTTCAATTCGTTTATGATGTTTTTTAACCTCTATATCCGATGTTTAAAATCGTCTTCTACGGTGCCTGGTTTGACTGAAAAAATTATAATCGAAAGAAAATTATTAATAACATTCATTCGATTAATCGCTGTAGTTACAGGTCCATATTGCAGGGGACTGGAAATCCTGGAAATCCTGGAATACTGGAAGGATTCCAGGAACCTGGAAACTAATTAGTTTCCAAGGAACTGGAACTGGAACCCCCCACCCAAAAAAAAAAAAAAAAAAAAAAAAAAAAAAAAATTAAAATAAAATAAAAATTAAAATTAAAATTAAAATTAAAATTAAAATTAAAATAAATAAATAAATAAATAAATAATAATTAGTTTGCGTGAAGGTATCTATTTTCGCTTGTCTGTTTGTGCCGCCGCCGCCTCCGTCTGCCTGGAATGGCGGTTCCGGGTGAGTGCACCCCTTCGGAGAAGGGGTGCTGGTTCCTTCCAGATAGAAGGATCTTAGAAGGTTGAAATGCACGGAGTGCGTAAGAGAAGAAGAAGGAGGAAGGATTTGGAATCGGAGCTGGATCTGGAGCTGGAGCTTTGGGATCCCCCCGGAGGGGTTCCCCATCTGAAATAAAAGAAGTAGAAATGCACGGAGTGCATAAGAGAAGACGGAGGAATGAGGAAGAAGGAGGAATGAGGAAGGAGGAAGAAGGAGAAAGGAGGAAGAATGGTGTTTGGAACCCTCCGGAGGAGGGTCCCCACCTGAAATAAAAGAAGGAGGAAGGAGGAAGGATGGAGAAAGGAGGAAGACAGAGTTGGTACAGGCACCGGTGCTGGAGCCGGTGCGGTGCTGAGTTAGTAAACATTCGTTTAGTCTCAGACAGACATTTCTATTTTCAAATCTCGTTTTCTTTTTATAAACGTCAACTAAAATATATTGTTTGCTATTTCATTTTAGACGTTTCATTTTTATAAGTTTTATAAGTTTCATTCTTTATGTTTTTAATTTTTGTTTTCAATTTAAATTTTTAATTACTTTTATTTATTTTATTTGCTTTAAATATTTTGTTTTTACTAAAATTTTATTCTTTATGTTTTTAATTTTTGCTTTGAATTTAAATTTTTTAATTACTTTTTAAATTTTATTTGTTTAAAATATTTTGTTTTTACTAAAATTTATTCTTTTTATGTTTATAACGTAAAAAATTTGCATTTTTACATACCTTAAATCAGTAAATCAGTAAAATTGCAGTAAATCAGTAAAAGCAGTAAATCAGTAACAATCAGTAAATCAATGAAACTGCCTTCCAGCTACCCTCATACCCTTCTATTATTCTATTGATCTATTGATCTATTGATCTATTGATTAAAGTCATATTTTGTATAACATAACACAAAAACTTTTATTTATTTTGTTTTGTTTTCTTTAAACATTATGTTTTTACTATAAAAATTTATTTATTTTGTTTTATTTTTACTATAAAAATTTATTTATTTTGTTTTATTTGCTTTAAACATTTTTTTTTTTACTAAATATTTTATTTTTATTATGTTTTATAACTTAAAAAATGATGCATTTTAACTAAAAAATTTATTTTTACATACTTTAAATCAGTAAATCAGTAAATCAAACTGTCTTCCAGACACCCTCCATGACCTTCTGATCTATTGATCTATTGTGCTATTTGATCTATTGATATATTAAATATATTGATTATATTGCGTATGTGTACACATAACATAAAATAATATTCTTTGCTGTAGCTGTTGTTGTTGAAATGCTGTAGTTGTTGTTGCATTTGTTGTTGTTGTTGTTGAATTTAACGTTTTGTTGTTGTGTTGTTGTTTTAAATGCATGTTGTTGTTGTTGTGTGTTGTTGTTGTTGTTGTTTTGTTGTTGTTGTTGTTGTTGTTTGTTGTTGTTGTCGTTGTGCGTTGTTGATTGTTCAAAATATAAATGCAATTCTGTTATCGCATTCTATAACGTTAATTTACATTAACAATTGTAACATTTACAATTACACTCAAAAAAAATCTTTTCCAAGCCTAATCTGACATGACAGCATTTCATTAACAAAGGTAACTAAAATTAGATAGTTTCACTTACCGCAAGTCAGCAATAGCAATCTGCAATCTTTACTATACACAACCTCACGTAAATATTATTATTATGTATTATTATTATTTTATTATTAGTATTATTATTTATTATTATTATTATTATTATTATTATTATTATTATGTATTATTATTATTATTATTATTATTATAATTTATTATTATTATTATTCCACATAAGATTCACACCACCAATAACGCTGCATCACTTTGCCTCATGTCACAACTTAGAAGCTTTTGGGTAGGTAATTTGTCTCCTACCAGGACTAAACATTACGTAATCTTGTTACGCTCAAGGGTAAACCAATCAGAGGACTGTATTTGCTATGCCATCACGGGCAGCCAATGAATTCGAGGAATGACTCATTAATCTTAATATCTTTTGAAACATGAGAAGGGTTAAATGAGATTTATTACTTTGTTCCAAATATCTTTTGACCACATGAGAAGGGTAAATAGATTTATTCCTTTGTTCCCAAATATCTTTTGAAACATGAGAAGGGTAACGAGATTTTTTACTTTTGTGTTCCCATTATCTTTTGACACATGAGAAGGGTAAAATGATTTATTACTTTGTTCCCATCTTTGTCCTTACTTAACATATGTTTTTATCTTAAAACAGTAGTTTTATTATTAATTATTATTATTATAATTAATATTATATTATTATATTATTATTATTAATTGATTATTATTATTATTATTATTAATTATTATTATTATTTATTATTTATTATTATTTATTAATTATTATTATTATTATTATTATTAATTATTTATTAATTATTATTATTATTATTATATATTATTAATAATTATTATTATTATTATACTATGTATATGAAACATAACAACATCTAAAATACCATACACACACATCACACAGACACACACAACAACGCACATACGCATCACACAAATAATTATAGACACTTTACTTAATACATTACCACTGGCAATCATCGTACTAACTTACTGATCACATGAAACTGCTATTTCTATGATGTCAAGCAGTTGTGTTACATTTTCTAAACGTCGTTGTAAGACATTTACATTTTTCACATGTTATATATCAGTAATTTTTTTTTGTTTTGTATTTTCAATTTCTTTTATTATTCTTTTATTTTTATTTTATTTATTTAGTTAATTTATTTATTTATTATTTAAGTTTTTATTTTATTTTTTATTTTTGTCTATTTAAATAAATAATTCTATATATTTTTAAAAAACTTTTATTTATTTTTGTTTTATTCTGTTTAAAACATTTTTTTTTAAACTAAAATTTATTTCATTTTATGTTTTATAACTTAAAAAATTGCATTTTACATAATACCCTAAATCAGTAAAGCAGTAAATTCAGTAATATCAAACCCTGGCCTTCAGAACTACCTTCCTTCCATTCATGTTATTGATCCTATTTGATCTATTGATCTATTGACTATTGATTCTATTGATTCTATTGATTCAGTCTATTATCAGTAAGCTTTTTGTATAGACAATTAACATAAAATAAGTTCTTTTATACACGGATCACCGAAAATATACAAATGTATCATAACAATGCCTATTAATAAAGACAACAGACACCTCAGCTCTGAACTTTATCATATATGTACTACAACAAACCTAGATACTTAAGCACGAATAAACAGCTAACATCAACAAAGCTCTACACTTAACAACGTAAGTAAACTTAACATAAGCATAAACAAAAACGTAACTATTAAACACTGTCAAGCATATCTGCTGAACATTTCAATGATAATTTTTATCATTAACATTGTTAATATTTAACAAATTTAAATCATAACCTTGTCTAATTATCATACAAGACCTACGATATAACGTAACAACATTTTTTACATTAATAAAGCTAACATAACATGAACCTGTAACTAGAGAATATATAATCTACAACGAGCAAAACTAGACACACCGTTACGCATGAGTAAACTACTAACAAACAAAGTTCCACGCTTAACAACAGTAAATGTAACTAACATAGCATACAAAACGTAACATATTACACTTTGTCAACATATCTCTAACATTTTCAATGCTTTACATTATAATTGTAATATCTTAACAAAATTTTACTCAAAACTGTCTACATTATCATACAACCACGCATATATGCTAGCGTAACAAATTTTTACATTATAAACACTAACACAGCATAACCTGAACTAAGAATAATAACTACGAACGATAAACCTGACAACAAGCTTAAACACGAATAATGTTAACATTAACAAAGTTCCTCGCATAGCACCATAATGTAACTAAACATTACATGCAAAACGGCTAGCCTATTCACTACTTTTGCAGCTATATCTCTAAACATACTCAATGCTAATTTTCCATTAAACAGTAAATCATTTAACAAAAGATTAAAGTATCTGACCTAACTATTGTAAGAACTAAGAATAAATGCTACAAAACATACACACACACACACACCACACACACACAACACCCCACACACACACACACACACACACAACACACACACACACACACACACACACACACACACATTATCGCAATAGTAAACATGCAACTGAAATATTTTAGGGCTTATCTTTTTTAAGGCTTCAGCCCCCCTTTCAGAAAAATATCAACATCGAAACATGAAATGAATTTTATGTTTATCCAACTTGCAATAAAGTGTTGCATACTTATTATATTTAATAAACAAAACTGGTAGATCTGTGCAACTGCGTATCTATCGAGGTGAATTGACAACACTGTATATTGATTTGGGGAGCTGGATTATATATAAATCGACGAGCTACTCGATGGGGCATTCATAATAAAGAGCTCTTACGATCAACACTTTAGACTCATTTTAGTCAGATCCTGTAGTATATTATCCGAGTTTTTTATATCTACACATGAGGATTTTTCAAATCAATACTTATTCAGCTAGGTAAGATTTTTTTCCTTAATATATATATATATATATATATTTAAAAATATATTATATATTATATATATTATATTATATATATATATATATATATATATATATATATATATATATATATATATATATATATATATATATATATATATTCTCATTTAAAAATAACATTGTAATACATCTAATCAATAATTAGCAACGTAAGGTAATTAAATACATTATCAATTAACAATAGAGTTTAAATAATTTATACATATGTCTAAAAAAGTGATTCTGTTCCAGAAACGTGTTGAATATACAGCCATACACCTGGGTAAAAAGCATCCTTCGTATCGTTATCAACACACCCTTTAAAAATGGTATGTTGCTGTTGTTGTTGTGTAGATATATTTAATATAAGGAATGAGAAATACTATGTTAAACTAATATATTATTGGTATAGTGCCCTATTTTTTGAAAACTTGATTTTAATTGTTTACTGTATCATAAATAATAATAATGAATATTCATTACAGGCTAATCCTTCGATGCTGAATGCAGGTAATAAGAAGAGGAAGACCACTATAACGGACATAACACACATCTCTGTAGAGAAACTTAAAAGGTCAATGGAACGTCACACATATGAAGTAAATGTTATTGATGAAAACTTTTTCCATGGACCAAGAGATCTTGAAGCATCGTTTGAAATGGTTGTAAGTGAAGTCATTGATGCTGTATTACAAGACTTAGACTATGATAGGGCCCGTATGAGGGTTGGAATCAATTTCACTTTTGGTGATGACCGGTCACCTGACCGGAAATACTATGTCAACATTAGTTATAGAGATATATTAGATAATATTGCGGTGAAAGAGATGATGAGACGCTTGGAAGGTTCATTCCAATCCGGTGACAAGGCTTCCTTTACCAAATTCAAAGTAGTAGCTACTGTGTTCATGATAGCTAAAGGAAAAGGTAATGACTGTAAAACTGATGCATTCGAGCTGCTAAATGTTAATTTCAAACATCCTTACATTAGTAAAGTTCATCTAGAGAAAGGCGCTGTAGGTTGTGCTTTCAAAGCTGTTGTTCTGTTTAGGAAAATAGCTCGTGAATGTGTAGAGTCCAGAGGTATTCATTCGTATACAATTGAGAATGAGGCAGAAGCATTAGCTAAAAAATGTGGTATGGAATATACAGATTCTTTCATAGTAACTGACTTTGAAAAAATCGAGAATATCGAAAAATGCCGTATAGTCGTGTTCGGCCCTGAAGGTAATGGAGTAAAAATACTTTATAATCCATCTAACGAGAACAGAAATGATCCTTTATACATTATAGGCCATGATGGAGTTAATCATTATTATGCTGTAACTGAAGACAAGTTAAAGTTATGTTTTGAGAATACCAAAAAACACGGAGCATATAGGAATGGTATCTTTTGCACTTATTGTTACACTTTCAACAGTAATAATATAGCACATAAATTAGATTGTGAACATTACGGATGTAGACAGTGTCTAGATGTTAAGTGTCAAGGTTTCTTTGATCACGATGGTATATTCCATGAATGTCGTGAATGTAATCGTGAATTTTATAACGCAAACTGTTTTAAAAAGCACCAAGATAATAATACGTGCAAGAAAATAAAGATTTGTTCTCTATGTCTGACACAAATAAAGGCTGATCGCTACGGTAATTTCCAACACGACTGCACAAAAGCTTATTGTACTATATGTAAAGAAAAATACGAGCCTAAAGAAGACGAATATCATATATGCTACATGAAAGAAAAAGAAAAATAGAAGCAAGGTTGATAAGAAGATTACTGGATTCCAGAGGTTTATACATGTTTTACTATGATTATCGGAGACATACCAGGAAGATAAAGGTTATGATGATAAAGGAAGAAGAATAATAGAATTGCATCCTTATTTACTGGTATGCCAGATGATATGCGAAATATGTACAGATAAGGAAGGGGAGCAAGTATGTTCACATTGCGGCCCAAGAACAAGAACATTTAAATTGGAGGCTGAAAAAGGCCCTGTAGGAAATTCCATTGATTTCTAATGAACTTTTTCACAAGTAAAATGATTCTAAATCAAAACGTAATGCTGCTACAGCACATAATGGTGGTTAAATTGATATCAGTTCGTCATATGCCTGCCATTATTGACTCCACCCCAACGTTCAAAAATCTATCGCAAAATCCTATATGAATAAAGAGGTCAATAAATCAATTTCAATGGATTAGAAATGGAAATATATGTCTTCAGGGATACATATTATTTACTACCATGTCATCTGGAAAAGCTTGCCTAAATGCATGGGTGTCTGTGAAAAAGACAATTCCAAAGGTTCTTTCCCTATACATTTTTAAATGAAAGCACCTTGAATTATAAAGGACTTATTCCAGATAAGAAATTCTTCGAAGTAGAAAAAATGTCAACAGATGAAAAGCATGCATTTGAAGAGTACTATAATAAGTTTATAGGTAAAGAATACAATATTTTTGAAGAATGTGAAAAGTATTGTGTACAAGATGTTAATATACTAAGAAAATGTTTTGAGAAGTTTAGGGGTAGTTTCATTAAAGAATTTGATATAGATTGTCTAGATAACAACACAACAATTGCATCTTTATGTTTTACACTTTATAAAAATGTGTTTATGCCTGAGGAAAAAATTACTATTCTAGGTCGAGAGAACCCTAAACCTTTCACCTATGAAGCAATTCGCTGGCTTATGTATCAGGAAAAATTGAACAATATAAGCATAAGGCACGCTCGCAACGGTGGGGAGAAAGGTTTCAAAATTAAGAACAAGTGGCTTTACCCTGACGGGTTCGGATATGTGAACGGTGTGAAAACAGCATTTTTATATCATGGTTGTGCATGGCATGGACATAAAGGCTGTAATAAAGGAAAAGGTACGCTCCATGACGTATCAGCTGTTGACCGTTACAATCTCACCATGAAGCAAGAAGATAGGTATAAAGAAGCTGGTTTTAATGTCATACGTGTGTGGGAATGTGAATGGCAGGTACAAAAGACCCTGATCATTCAAGATCCTAATCATACCGATAAAAATATAAGCATTAGTGAATATATTCAACGTCTTAGTAATGATGTTGTTAACAACAGGCTCATAATTGATGATTCATTGCTTGGAGGCCGCACTGAACCCTTCGTACATTACTATCCTCCAACTAAAGGGCAGAAGATCATGTATTTAGACTATACATCACTTTATCCTTATGTTCAGAAGCGAATGAAATACCCTTGTGGCCCCCCAGAAAAACTAATAGGTGATAAAGTACCAGACATTGAATCATTTCGAGAATGGACTCAATGACAAATATTTCGGCGCAGCTTACATTAAGATTCTTCCTCCTCAAAACTTATACATCCCTGTCCTCGCTGAACGAACCAAAAATAAACTAATATTTTCACTCTGTGTAAAATGTGTTAAAGATAACATCGCGAAATGCAATCATGATGAGAATGAACGAGCCATTGAAGGTGTATACACAACACCTGAAATTAAATTAGCAATAGAGATGGGTTACGAAATACTTAAAATATTTGAAGTTTGGTCGTTTAAAGAAAAGGAGTTTTTATTTGAAGGATATTGAACCACTTCCTAAATAAAAGACAGAGCTCTCAGGTCTACAAATAATATTCACGAGGCAGATCCTGATTTTCGAGAAAAAATTAAAGAGTTTTCGTTTTTTCAAAGAAAAGGACAGGTGTTTGGATACTTGATAATTAACAATATCACGAAAAAATCCTGGGATGCGTTTCATTGCAAAATTGTGTCTTAATTCTCTTTGGGGAAAATTTGCACAAAATACACCTACAAGAGAAGATGTAGTATGTACTAGTGATAAACAAGTATGGGAACTAATAAACCAAAGCGATATTGAAGTCCCTAGCGTTATTCCAATAGGCTGTAAATATGTTGTGACAGTTGTAAAAAATGCGCTAGCTGAACGATCGTCAACTGCTACAAATATTCCTATTGCTTCATTTACAACTGCATATGCACGTATAAAAAATTATACGAGTTACTTAACAAAGTCAAACAAAGGGCATTGTACTGTGATAGCAGACTCTTGTATTTTTCGTCGCTGGAGAAAACAGATGAAGTTCCTGTAAACAGGGAACTTTTTTTAGGTGAACTAAAACAGATGAAATAGGCAGATTATGGTCTCAGCGGCCCTATCGTGTATTTCCTTTTGGTGTGTACTGGGCCGCAAAGTCTTATGCCTGTTTAGAATAAGAACCGCTCGATGAAATGATAAAAATATTGTAAAGGCCAAAGGCCTTACAATCACTAAAGAGTACTAAAAGATACTATCAAATTTTGAAAACTCTAAAGGTTGGTGGTATGAACATATGTTCAGGAATATATACATGGCATGATGAGTCGATTGTAATTGTATGAGTATTAAAAACATGATGGTTACTGGGAAAGCAATGAATGAAATACAATTGGATTAAATGTTTGATGAAAGGATGTATGCATGACCTGCCTCATATTAAAACGCAGCTCGTAATTAGATTCAATCATGCAGAATCCTAATATGCTAATTTTACAACGGGATGTAACAGAGAGGGTTATGTTATATACATATCCTTACTCATATCTTTCAGCCCGGAAAATAATTGGAGGTGTTAGTATTGTTCATGGGACCAATGATGATGCTTAACTACAGTTGATTAAACGGGTTTTCTTCAAAAATTCATTTTTCGAACAGCATCCTATGGATTTAAAGGGCTACTTTAATTCTTCCATTTAATTATATTATTAAATGATCATGCTGATGTTTATTGTACAGATGTTTATTGTTTTCTATGTGTACAATATTTTTGATATATAAATGATGTAAAATAGCAAAGTTTATTTATACTCTGAATTTATTTCAACCGTTTGCGATAATATTAGAAATGTGTGTGTTGGGTGGTGTGTATGCTGTGGTGTGTGTTGTGTTGTGTGTGTTATGTTGCGTGTGCCTTTGTGATGGTGTATTGTGTGTGTGTGTGGTGTGTGTTGTGTGTTGTGGTTGTGTTGTTGTGGTTGTTGTGTCAAATCTAACGATGTGTTTTTTAAAGTAATTGATCGTAAGAGCTTCTGATTATGAAATGCCTCCATCGAGTAGTTCTCGTCAATTTATATAGACTCAAGTACCGAAATCTATATCCAGTGTTGTCAATATCACCTCTGTAGATGCGCTCCGTTGCAAACACTATCCAGTTTGTTTAACTAAATATATAAGTTTAACATCACTTTATGCAAGTGGCTATAGCGTCAAATCATTTCAGTTTTGCATTGTATTTTTTTGCATGCACATAGCGGTCAATCATTTTCAAGTTTTGCCATTGCATTATTTTTTGGAAAAGGGGTACGTTGAATAATAATAATAATAATAAAATAATTAATAATAATAATAATAATAATAATTAATAATAAATAATAATGAATAATAATAATAATAATAATAGATTATAAAAAAATATATAATAATAAAATAAATATAATAATAATAATAATAATAATAAATAATAATAATAATAATAATAATATACAATAATAATATTATGTTAAGTTTTTGCTGAGTAATGTTATGTTAGGCTTATCCGAGAATTTTGCTAATTATACGATATTCATAGTTCATAAATAATTGTTCATAGTTTGATATGAGTGCATTTTGATGAAGTTAGTGTCATATTCATAGTTCAAGATTTTGGTATCTCTTTGATATGATTGGTCATGTTTTGGTAACGGAGTTTGGTTAGATCAGGACTTGTTAAGCTGTTGTCTGGTATGCTTGGAAAGTTGGGATACATTGGATTTTTTGTATGTGTTTGTTAGCTACTTCTACCTTGATAAGTATTCGAACTTTTTTAATGTTAGCACGATTATTCATACGTGAGGTGTGTTGTTTGTTCCCGTTGTAGATTATAATTTCTTAGTTTCACGGGTTATGTTATTTAGCTTTGATTAATTAGTATTAATAAATTTGTTACGCTAGCATATATGCGTCGTTGTTCTGTATGATAATTAGACAAGGTTATGATAAATAACTTTTGTTTAATTATTATAATGTTCAATGTAATTATCCATTGATTGTTAGAGATATGCTGACTAAAGTGTTAATAGATATCGCTTTTTTGGTATGTATGTTAGTTACTTTTACTGTTGTTAAAGTGTAGAGCTTTGTTGATGTTAGCTGTTTTAATTCGTGCTTAAGGTATGTTAGTTTGTTGTTGTACATTATGTGTTTCTGCTTCAGTGTGATGTTAAGTTGCTTTATTAATAGGATAAACTTTGCTACGAACTACATATATTCGGTGATCCGTGTATAAAGAACTTTATTTTTATGTTATGTCTATACAAAAAGATACTTATAATATGACTTGAATCAATAGATCAATAGATCAATGGATCAATAGATCAATAGATCAATAGATCAATAGATCATGGAATTGGTAGGAAAGGTATCTGGAAGGCAAAGTTTTGATTTATCTGCTTTAACTATTTAAGGTATTTAAATCAAAATGTTTTAAACAGAATAAACATAAAATGAAATAAATTTTAGTTAAAACAAAATGTTTTAAACAGAATAAACAAAAATAAATAAAAGTTTTTTAAAAATATATAGATTATTTTAAATAAATAAAAATAAAAATAAATAAAACTAAAATAAATAAATAAATAAATAATTTTAACAAAATAATAATGTAAGAGAATACTTGAAAAACGAAAAAGCAAATACATTAACAATTGAAAATGTTTATATTTAACAATGTGAAAAATGTAATGTCTTACATAAACGACTTTAAAAAATGTAACACAACTGCTTGACATCATAGAAATAGCAGTCATATGATCAGTAAGTTAGTACGATGATTGCCAGGTATGTATTAAGTAAAGTGTCTATAATTATTGTGTGTGCGTGCGTGGTGTGTGTGTGTGTGTGTGGTGTGTGTGTGTGTGTGTGTGTTGTGTGTGTGTGTGTGTGTATGTATGTTAATTTGTTATTGTTCATATACATATATAAATAATAATAATAATAAGTAATAAAAAAAATATATAATAATAAATAATAATATTTAATGTGAATAATGTCTGAGAATATAAGAAATATAGTAATAATAATACGTATAATAATAAACAAATAATAATAATAAGAATGATGAATTATATATAATAATAATAATAATAATAAAGACTACTGTTAAGATAAAAGACATATGTAAGTAAGGACAAATGGAACAAAGTTAATAAATCTATTTATCCCTTCTCATTGTGTCAAAAGATAAATTGGGAAACAAAGTAATAAATCTCGTTACCCTTCTCATGTGTCTATAAAGATATTGGAACAAGTATATAAATCTATTTTTACCCTTCTCATGTGTTCCAAAGATATTGGGAACTAAAGGTAATGAAATCTCATTTACCCCCTCAATGTGTCAAAAGAATGTAAGATTACATGGAGTCCATTTTCCTCGAATTTCATGGCTGCCCGTGATGGCAGGCAATATACAGTTCTCTGATTGGTTTACCCTTGAGCGTACTAAGATACGTAAATGTTTAGCGTGCCTGGTAGAGAGCACTTACCTACCAAAAGTTCTAGTGTGTGACATGAGGCAAAGTTGATCGCAACGCGTTATTGGTGTTTTGTGATGATCTATGTGAAAATATAATAATAATAATAAAATAATAATAATAATTAATATAATAAAATAAATAATGAATAATATTATAATAATAATATACATAATAATAATAAATAATATTAATAATATTAATAATAATGAATAATAATATATTAATAATATTAATATTTGTGAGGGTGTATGTAAAAATTGAGATTCGCTATATGCTGACTTCCTGCTGCAAGCTTGAGAACTTCTAATTTTTAGTTACCTATTGTTAATGAATGCTGTATGTAAAGTTAGGCTAGGATGAGAATATATTTTGTTAGTCTTCAATATTACAAAGTTAATGTTAAAATTAACATCTAGACTATTTTGAGATATGTTTTTGATATATTAAACATTCAACAACGACAACAACGACATCAACAACACCAACAACAACATCAACACAACAACAACAAAACCAACAACAACAACAACATCAACACAACAACAACATACAACAACAACAACACAAACGCTGCATTTCAACAACAACAGCAATCAACAGCAACAACAAAACGTAACTATTTCAACAACAAGCAACATCCAAAAAATGATCAACAAACGTGACATTCAACAACAACGCTACAGGCAAAGAATTTTATTTTATGTTTATGTTGTCAATAAATTATGACTTTAATTCAACTAGATCAATATGCTCAATTAAGATCATAGATCAATAGACAATAGATCAATAAGATCAATAGATCAATGGAAGGATAGGAAGGTGCCTGGAAGGCAGTTTGATTTACTGATTTTACTGATTTAACGGGATTTACTGATTTACGCTTTAAGTATGTAAAAAATGCAAATTTTTTAAGTTATAAACATAAAAAGAGTAAATTTTTTAGTAAAAACAAAATGTTTAAAGCAAATAAAACAAAATAAATAAATTTTTATAAAGATAAAATTAAAAAAATAAATAAATTTTTAAGTAAAAACATAATGTTTTAAGAAGCAAAACAAAAAAAAATAAATAAAAGGTTTTGTGTTATGTTATATCAAAATATGACTTTTAATCAATAGATCGAATAGACTTTTTTCAAAGTTTAGGAATAATAATAAAAATTCCGGAAAAATTAGAAATGAATTTTCCCAAAATGGCGGAAAAGATTAATATAGGATGGTGTCCTGAAGGCAGTTTTGATTTACGATTTTACTCGATTACTGCTTTTCCCATTTTAATGATTTTATTGTTTCGCAATCGATGTATTTAATAAAGGCAAATTTTTTATCGTTTATAACCAACTATAAAAAAATAAATTTTAGTAAAAAACAAAATATTTTAAACAAATAAAATTTAAAAAGTAATTAAAAAATTTAAATTCAAAGCAAAAATTAAAAACATAAAGAATAAAATTTTAGTAAATATAATTACGATTTGAAGCAAATTGCTCAAGCAATTTTTTATATCATAAATGCAATACAAAATTTAAAAACATAAAGAATGAAACTTTATAAAACTTATAAAAATGAAACGTCTATATTCCTAATAGCATAACAATATATATATTTAGTTGACGTTTTATAAAAAGGAAACGAGATTTGAAAATAGAAATGTCTGTCTGAGACTAAACGAATTTACTACTCAGCACCGCACCGGTTCCAGCA
>JABUQX010014275.1:30000-39841 GCA_015478945.1 Trachelipus rathkii
GCAGAGAATCTTTTAAAATTGGAATCATTATTTGGCGACCTTGAAGATTTGCTTTTCTTATCATTTCAATGGATGAAAATGGCTTGTTCAGCTGATCTTGCATGTCATTTCAAAAACCACATAATAATACCTTTTGTTGCAAATATTCCTTAGCTCCGGGAATGTTCAACCAGGGTAATGAACTCCAGAAATTAATTATGTCAGAATTGTTTGATCCTGGAAAAAGCTCATCATATTTCATTTTTTAATAATGAATTTTGTTTTTCAATCAAAATTCAGTTCCATTTGGTATGTTAGCTAGGGCCTCGCATTACGTTTTTTCACTAAGTGAAAATAGGTTTACAAATGCGAGCATGCAGTTTTCTTCTTTAGCAAAATCACGAAAACGACGACTTTCAAATGACCCTTGCAATATCGTGATTTTTTTTCAAATATATTTAGTCCAAATTGCTATTATCCAGAGCACATTCACTCTGCTCTTTCAGGTGTGGAAATTGACTCAAATCTTCATTTTCTAACTGAGAGATGAACAGTTTTAATTTTATTTTAAATGAACTGATGCTATTGACTAAACTTGAAAATAATTTATTCTTGCCTTGTAGTTTTAAATTTAGATCATTGAGATGGCTAGTAACATCAACTAAAAATGCCAAATCAAATAGCCAGTTGTTGTCAAATAATAGGGTTCTTTCATCAGGTAGCTCATTTTCCTGTCTAAAAATTAGAAACAGCATTTTTCAATTACCAAAATCTACTCAGAACCTGTCCTTTAGAAAGCCAGCGCACCTCGCAATGAAGGACAAGTTCACCATATTCCAAATCACAGTATTCAAATTCACAGTATTTTCTGAATTCTCGTCTGTTTAATGCTCTGCTCTAATTTTATTCACACATTTAACAACCGGTAGCATAACATGCTGCATATTTAAAGTTTTTCCACACAGTGCCTCTTGGTGTATAATGCAGTGATATTGTAGTACAGGATGATTTAAAAATTGTCATTGACTTTACCTATCATTGACGGCGCTCCGTCAGGTCACATACACTAATGAGTTTGCTATAATCTAATTTTAGATTTTCTAGGCATGATTTTCCTTTTCCAAATATGTCTGATCCTCTTGTTTTACCATGCAATGACTCCAGACTGGCAAGTTCTTCAAAGACATTAAAATTATCATAGATTCCTCTTATAAAAATGCTTAACTGGGCAACATCACATATGTCCGTTGATTCATCAAAAGCTAGAGAAAAGAAAGTACAAGAATGGACAAGGTCTTCCAGTTGCTGAAATACATCCTGAGAGAGTTCCTCGATACGTCTCGTAACTCTATCTGCCTTGATATAGCACTTTCGTCTGCTTTCCTTTCAAATACCTTTATTACCAAGATGTCTTTCAAATATTTGGGGAAAAGGATTAACAATTTCTTCCCCGCCAGAAAAAGTTCTTTTTTTTCGTCAATGCTAAAGCAATTTCATATGACGCTTCTGTCATCGCCAAGTCTTCACAACCTACTTTAGCAAATATATTTTGTCTTCTTCTGATTTCTTCCTTTTTCTTAGTCACATATTCCTTTCGTGACTCAGACGCAAGAACAAGCTTCATTTTTTATTCTATGTTAGTCTGATGCTGTGTTTTTAATAGTATCTTATTAAATCATGTCTTCTAATTATATGAAGAGTACTTCAGAAACATGCAAAACGGTTTTCTGCGGCTTTGCTATAAATAGCTAAATAACCATTGCGATATTTGTTACATACTTCTTTATATCTTTCCAGATTTAACAAATTTCTGGAAATAAAATGAATTTTTAGTTTTCATTAAAAAAATCTGTAAGAAATAGGCTGACGTAGCCCAGTTAAAATGTAAAATCTCCCAAAAAGTAGCTCGTAGCAATGCGCCACTTATAATCATCCAATGCGCCACGATTGGCGCATGCGCCACGGGTTGGCCACCCCTGATATAACATATCCTAAAATATGCAAAAAACTGACAGCTATTTTATTATATTTTCTATAATCTACATATTGAGCATATATCAGGTAAGATTTTATTTTATTTTACATAATATATTACAAACGGCGTTCATAATTAAAATAATGTTATCCCTTTATGACTTATTAGCGTTATTATTTTCAGAAGGTCGAAGAAGTGTAAGAAATCTAGAAACCGAGAAAAAACGTCATGGTCAATGTATCTCAAAGATTTTGTACTACGTCGAACAATATGTTTGACGTAGTATAAAATCTTTGAGATAGATTGGTTGTATGTCTTCAACACACTTAATATAAGAAACGAGATTAGTTTTCTGGTATAAACAACACAGATGAGGCAGGTAAAAGAGGTCTTAACGAGGTGTATAGCTCTGCAATTGATTTCATTATTGAAATCCCTGAAGACTTGAAAGAACTGCTCATATTGAGTGACAGCACAGCACTAGTTGAATTTAAATATATATATATAATATAGTATAATAATTAATATAAATATATAATATATAGTATATATATATGATATAAATTAAAATATATATATATATATATATATATATATATATATATATATATATATATATATATATATATATATATATATATATATATATATATATAATAATCTTGTAATATATATACTTATATATAATATATATAATATATATTAATATATATATATAATATTATATAATAATATAATAATATATATATATATATATTATAATATTATAATATATATAGTATAGATATATATATAATTAATATATATATAATTATTATTATAATATATTATAATATATATTATATATATATATATTAATATATATATAATATATATTAATTTATATATATATATAATATATATATATAATATAATATATATATAATTATTATATATATATATATTTTATAAATAACATTAAAATTAAAATTGCTTATAAAAATTAAAATTGCTTAAAGTGGTTGACCTTTTATTATCTGTATATTGCCAGATATTGGATGAACTCAGATCCTCCCACACACTCTTCACACAAAGAAACATATTATGCAGATTGGCATAAATTTTAAGTCATTTTATTTGTTCACAGAAAGAAGTTTTTAAATTTAAGATATGAAACTGGATTCCATTCCTGTAAATTTTTATTAAAATGGTTTTTAAGTTCACCGTTTGGATAAACGTTCAGAACGAGTTCACTTTTTCCTTTTATGCTCAAGTTTTGCACTTTATTTACAATCCTTTTGCATTGTTCACCTAAGTGCAATAGTCTCTGATTCACTTTAACTTGTAGATGTCGTAAGCTTATACAAAATATCGTTTACCCTGTTAAGATGGGTTTGTTTGCTTGCACGTTTTTGTTTGCTTGTTAGTTTGTGTGTTTCTTTGCTTATTTCCTTTTTGTTTGTTTGTTTGTTTGTTTGTTTGTTTGTTTGTTTGTTTGTTTGTTTGTTTGTTTGTTTGTTTGTTTGTTTGTTTGTTTGTTTGTTTGTTTGTTTATGTTTTGTTTGTTTGTTTGTTTGTTTGTTTGTTTGTTTGTTTGTTTGTTTGTTTGTTTGTTTTTTGTTTGTTTGTTGGTTTGTTTGTTTGTGTATGTTTCTTTGCTTGTTTCCTTCTTTGTTTGCTTGTTTCTGTTTGTTTGTTTGCATATTTGTATGTGTAGATGAGTATGTGCGATTTTATGTGTGTGACAGAGTTTTTCCTTCATTTGATTTGAGGTCGTGACTAATTGATTTTTTTAAATAATTTTTTTATAAAAAATTACAAATGTTTTCTTCTTTTGGAAAAGCGTGGCGTAAAATTTATCAAATATTTTTTCTGAGAATTGGATAAAGGAGGAAGAAAGTAAACAATGCTGAAAATGTCTTTATGAATTGTTAATAATTGATATTTTTTATGAAAGTTAAAGGTTATGTGTGAATTAAAAATTTATTGTTATTATTATTATTATTATTATTATTATTATTATTATTATTATTATTAATTATTATTATTATTATTATTATTATTATTATTATTATTATTATTATTATTATTATTATTATTATTATTATTATTATTATTATTATTATTATTATTATTAATATATTATATATTATTAGTATTATTATTATAATTTTAAATCTTGTTCTGTTTTATTATCTTTCTGGTTTTTATTATCATTCATTTTGTTCTATTATCATTATTCATTATTATTATATTTTTAGATACATTATTATTATTATTACATTTTTACATTAATGTTTATTTTTATTATTAAAAGTGATAACACCTCATTTTTTTTATATTGATTCATCTATTATTTATTATTATTATTATTATTATTATTAATTTAATATATCTTAATAATAACTTAAATAAAAAATTATCTATTACATTATATTATAATTAATTGCCATATTATTATTATATTATTATTATATTATTATTATTATTATTATTATTTCAAAACTTTTGCTAAAAATTTTATTTTAATAACTATCCTCTCTCTAAGTGAAAATATATATTGAAAATTCATACTAAATATTACCAGTTATTATGATACCCTCTTTTAAAAATGTAATGCATTTTACTACTACTACTTTAATGTAGTACTAATACTACTACTATACTACAAGTAGTAGTACGTAGGGCTACTATTCGACTACAGATTAAAAAATAATATTATAAAAAAGACATGATATATAGTAATAGTAATAATAATAATAATAATAATAATAATAATAATAATAATAATAATAATAATAATAATAATAATAATAATAATAATAATAATAATAATAATAATAATAAATATAATATCAATTATAATAATAATAATAATAATAATAATAATAAAATAATAATAATAATAATAATAATACATAATAATAACTATAATATTATTGACTACTACTACTACTACTAACTATACTACTACTCACTATTATCTACACTCACACTGACACACTCACCTACACTACTACCTACTACTACTACTAATTAAAAATAATAAAATAATAATAAGTACTAATAATAATATAAAATAATAATAACAATAATAAATTAATAAAATATGAATAATAAATAATATAATTAATGACATAATAATAAAAATAATAATAATAATAATAATAATAAATAATAATAATAATAATAATAATAATAATAATAATAATAATATAATAATAACATAATAATAATAATAATAAGAATAATAATAAATAAATAATAATGAATATAATAATAATAAATAATTAATAATCAATAATAATAATAAAATCAATAATAATAATAATATAATAATAATTATAATAATAATAATAAAATAATAATAGTAAAAAAATAATAAGTAATAATAATAACTATAATAGTGTTCCTATTAAGTAATAATAATAGTTACGATTAATTGTAAAATATCATGCTTAATAAAATAATATAATACTAATAATAACAATGAATACTATTAACAATAGTATGTAGTTTGATATAGCTTAATCACAAAAGTAACTTACTCGTTGTTAGTTGTACGATAATTATCAACTACATGATATGCAATTAATTATGAATAACAAAATATTTTCCTTGATTATCTGAAAGGGGTCTACTAATTCGCAACACGTATCGTGTCCTTTTGAGACCCGAAATATAACTAATAACAATAAGTATAAAAAAAATATAATAATATACAATAACCATAACATAATAATAAAAAATAATAATAATAATAATAATAATGAATAAGTATTTACGGCTGGACTTCTAAATCAGGCAATTTTTGTTTTCAGCTCTCACAAAAAACCACCATACAATTACAATAATAATTACACAATAATAATATCTAATATAAAAGATAAGATTTAATAATAATTAATAATATAATAATAATAATAATAATAATAATAATAATAAAATAATAATAATAATAATAGTAATAATAATAATAATAATAATGAATAAATAATAGATAATAATAATTAATAATAATATATAAAATAATCAATGAAAGTCAACTTATAATAAATAATAATAATAAAAATAGAAGAAAGCAAGAAGATAGAAGAAGATATAATAGAGAATGAATAGTATGAATAATAATAGAACACAATAACAAAAGATTGATAATAAATTAGAGATTATTACTAAAAACTGATAAAATAGAATATTTCACAATACTGAAATACAACAGTAATAATAATATTGAATGAATATATAATAATAATATATAATATAATTAATTAATAATAATAAATAATAATAATATAATAGAATAACTAAAAAAATTGAACTGGTAGATATAGAAACTTATAATAGTGAAAAATAATGATTTGAGGAAAGAAATTATAAAAAAACAGCAATAATAAAAATAGAATAATAATAATAATAATTATAAATAATAATAACAAAAAAAAACAGAATAATGATAAAGCAATAATAATAATAATAATAGATGAGTAATAATAATAATAATAAAAAATAAGCAATAATGTTTTATGAGATATAATAATATTAATATAAATAATAAAATAAAATAATAATGATAATAATAAAAATAATCCAAATGGTAAAAATAACATGAACAAGTATTTGAGAAGCCGACGAGTATCTTTTTAGTCATCCAGAATTAAAAGTAATAACAATAAAATATCAATAATAATAATAAAATAATAATGATAACAATTAAACAAGAAAAATATAAATATAGAAATAATAAAATAATAAAAACAATAATAATAAAATAATATAATAATAAATAATAATAATAATAATAATAATAATAATAATAAATAATAGTATAATAATAATATAATAATGATAATAATCATAACAATAATAATAATGAATAATAAATAATTATAATAACTAATAATATATTAAATACATAATAATAATAATACAATAAAAATAATAATAATAATAATAATAATAATAATATAATAATAATAATAATAATTAATAATAATAAATAATAATAATAACTAATAATAATAATAAAGAAGTAAATTATTTACTTATTTATGCAGCTGTTTTTAGTTTACTTGTAAATGGCAATATAGTATTAGCACTTTAGTACTTATTTAATACTTTTTTAGTTTAACTTGTAAAATGATATAAGAGCATCATTTCTTTAATTCTTCGAGGTAATCGTTATAGACTTAGCACATTGATAACTAACTCGCTGTCTAGTTTTCTAACCTAGTAAAAAGAAGGAATTACGTGACACTATTCTTAGATTTATATCTCTTGAATTGTATATGAAAAGTTAGATATTAAGGAAAGTACATGCCTTAATTTTAGTATCTTGTCTGTCTCTTTAATATAGATAACTTCAATAGGTCTTCGAAATTGGTACACATTTAAGTTTTTTTAAATAGGTGCGTTATGCTCATAAAGTTTTTAGTTGGCTTAACATCGATAAGCGTTTTGCATCAAAAATAACGAATTAAAGCAGATATCTGCTAGCTATGCATAGACTGGATACACTATAATAGATGTCGGGTGATACTGTCATAGTATAGGCTTAATTCAATTAATAATAATAAAATATAATAATAATAAAATAAAAATATAATAATCAAAAATAATAATAAATATATAATAATAATAAAATAATAATAATATAATAATAATAATAAATAATAATAATAATAATAATAAATAATAATAGAAGAAGAGGAAAAAAGAAGAAAAGAAGAAGAAGAAGAAAAAGAAGAAGAAAAGAGAAGAAGAAGAAGAAGAAGAAGAAAGAGAAGAATAAGAAGGAAGAAGAAGAAGGCGAAGATGAAGAAGTAGAAGGAGAAGGCATCCAGGCAATGAGAATGAGAATGAGAAGAAGAAAGGATCAAAGTAAGATAGATACACGAAGAAGTAAGAAGAAGAAGAGAAGATCTTTCAGTATACGAAGAAGAAGAAGACCGACTAGCTAAAGACTTAAGTCCAACTCAAGGGCTAAGTCCTGTAAGTATTTTTTGTTTATTAATTGTAGATGTGTATACTGTTAAAGCAAATCTGTGTGTTTTTGAAATAGATATATTTTACTATTTCTACAATGTATACATAGAGTTGCTCACTAGAGCCAGATCTGCTTTCTAAGCAAACAACATCATAATCGTTCAGTATTTCTGTTATCATTAGTAGGATATGTCCAATCTTCAATGTGACATACTGAGTTTGCTCACTCAGAACAGTTTTCTGTTTCTAAGTCACCAAACACATAGTTGTTGGATTGTCCACTGTAATGTGAACATATATCTTGCTCACCAGAACAGTTCTGTTTCTAACATCAAACATATAGTGCTTCCATGGTGAAATTTGCATTTGGATTGTAATCAATGCTATTTCTTCAGTTATTCAGTGATATCGATTAATTAACCGTCTCGGAGAGATATTTCTATCGGTGAACATCAAACCTATTTATTACAGGTATTCAGTGTGATCGATTAGGCACCCGTTTGGAAAGATATGTTCTATGCGTGAACATCCAAAGCTAGTTACTACATTTATTCAGGTGATCGATATGATCATAGATCATCGTTTAGAACAGATAAGTTCTATGCGGTGAACATCATTATTATTTATTATCATTATTTATAAACTATCATTACAGGTTATTGTAACAATATTTTCTATGCGTGAACATCAAAGCATATATACAGGTTAAGGCGAATGCGATCGATGATATCAGCATTTTAGAACGGATCACTTGCAAGACATGAAATATCAAAGCTACTACAAGCCGTAATTCTTTTACGCTGTACTTAAGATATTGTCTAAATGATTTTCAATTTTTATCTGATTTTTACCATATTCCATGGCTACTACTATTCTTGTATTTTTGAATAAAATAAAATCGAGTTGAATTATACGTTCACAGACCAATATCCTTAAAGTGTTTATCGCTTTTCTTGAATTAATCGATTTAGAGCCCGTGTCACTATTTCATAAGAAGAATATTCACTTCTCGATTATTATCGTAATCGAAGAATTCTTTGCTCCTATTGTTTGAAAATCGTAAGACAAAGTTATGCCCAATTACTCGTGTTACATCATTAAAATCATATCTAAAGAATTGCCTGTAATCGCCATTGTCAAATTTATTTAGTATTTTGAAAACTTCTATTAATTTTCCTCTCAAGAAGAAGAACTACAGAACTACAGAACTACAGAACACCGATAGCAAAGTACTTTTACAGTCCACTCAAAGCTAGTCTGTTGACAGTATTTCTGTTTATTTAAATTTTGGTGTATACTGTTAAAGCAAATCTGTTATGTTGTTTTTGAAAAAGTTATTATTTTACTATTTCTATGTAACATATGAGTTTGCTCACTTAGAGCAGATCTGCTTCTAAGCAAGAAACATCATAATCTGTTAAGTATTTCTGTTTATTCATTGCGTTGGATGTGTCCACTGTCAATGTGACATATGAGTTTCCTCACTCAGAACAGTTTCTGTTTCTAAGCACCAAAACACATAGTGTGCTGATGTGTCCACTGTTAATGTGACATATGAGTTTGCTCACTCACGACAGTTTCTGTTCTAACAACTCAAACATCTAAGTGTGGTTTTGATGTGCCACTGTCAGTAATATGAGTTGCTCAACCAAACATTGTCTGTTTCTAAGCATCAAACATGCATGTGCTTACATGTGGAGATATGTTCTATGCGGTGATCATCAAAGCTATTTACTACAGCTATTCAGTGTGATCGATTTTGATCACCGTTTCAGAACAGATATGTTCTATTCGTGACATCAAAGCTATTTACTACGGTATTCAGTGTATCGATTAGACACCGTCTTAAAAAAATATGTCTATGCGGTAAACATCAAAGCCTATTACTACATCTATTCAGGGTTATCGATGAGACCACCTAGA
>JABUQX010014276.1:0-2500 GCA_015478945.1 Trachelipus rathkii
AGAGATATAGAGAGACGCATTATACCAGGTAGTATAACGCAAATATTTGCTAATGACGTCAGGGGTCTCTCGGTTCTCCTGTGGTGTAATCGACTGAGGGGTAGGACTATTTATCACCCTATCCGTGAGTAGGTGAGAGTTTCTACAGAGGAACGCCCGCTCTTTTGTATTTGTAATGTCGCAGGGGTTCCTCGCCCTACTTCATCCACTACGGGGTATTAGGAAAACGTCCCATTATAATATATATATATATACGTATATACCCTCTATGTCCACCTAGTCGGCTCGAGCCCCTAAAAAAAATTTATACGTACTGAATATCCATATATGTTTTTAGTATTTCTTCACTACCATAATCGTAAGTTTGTGGAGATTAATACCGATAAGCTAGAAGGGGAAGATAATTAATAAGTAAATGATAAATTTCTTTATTTTCCATATTATATCTCATCACAAATTTCATACGTACTAATATACCATATATGTATACAGATATTATATTCTTATGTACCTCTCTTAGTGTTTCGAGATATCATCGGGTAACTTTTTAGTTTGGCCGTATATATATATTACTATATATTATAATATATATATTTATATATATATATATAATATATATATTATATTATGATATATTTGTTATAGTATATATATATATATACTTATATATATTTAGTTAATATGTATATATACGTAGTATATATATATTATATAATATAGGCTATATATCAGATGTATATATACTACCCGCCTAGGTAATAGGACGTATTTATATACGTGATATATACCTATATATATCATATTATAATAATATAATTATAATATCTATAATAATATTATGATTATAATATATATATGGATATTAGTATATAGTCTATATAATATATATATATTTACTTACTTATTTTGTATATATAGTCATATAATAATATATATATATATATATTGTGTGTGTTAGTAGTCGATATAGTATTGTTGATGATGTGGTGGTGTTCAGTAATATGTAGTAGCTTGTTTATATGATATATTTTTTTTTTTTTTTTGGTCTTTTTCTTTTGTGATATTATTTAACATTATATTTTAAATATATATATAATTAAGTTATATTTAGGGCATATCAACTTGTCATTCTTTACAAAATTATGTATTGTATAAGTAATAAATTCGTTTTATTGGGTTATACTTCTATTAGTACTATGTTCACTTATGAGTAACTTCGTAATATTTACTTCTCTAAAGTGATATTTAATTATGATGCATGTTTTAGTTATTATGAAAGTAATATAACCTTTTATTGTACTAGTACTACCTGTGATGGTATAGGTATAGTAGCTCTAGAATAAGTACGTAGTGCAGAAGTAGGCTGAAGGTAGAATGGAGAATTATATATATGAATATTCATAGGAGAATAGATAGAAACGAAGGAGTAAGCGAGGATGGAGTATGGATGATAAGACGATCGTAAGGAGAGATGAGGTATGAGATGGAGAGGTAGAGAGAGGGGGAGTATAGAGGATAAGAGAGTAGGTAGGCATGAGAGAGGTGAGAGAGAGTATTGATAGGAAGGAGCGAGTAGAACGAGGATGAATAGAGGAGGAGCTACCCTGAGTAACTGAAGATGAAGCAAAGTTTTTCAAGGATTTAATGAGTGAGGACAATTGGTATGAGTACATAGGAGGACAAATGGAGGACGAGGAGTAGGCGAGAAGTGAGGTCTATATATATAGGATTTAAACACGTATATACTATAAGACTATGAATTTGCTTAAATAGTTTTAATATTAAGTATATCACTACCTATTTATTATATATAGGAGTAAATAACGTATTAATAACAGTGAGAAGATTTACTATATAATATATTTAATATAGCTATATAAGAAATAGAAAAATAAAAATATATTTATTTATTTATAATTATAAATATATATAATTATCAATTATCATTCATTTACGCCTATATTAATGTACCTTGGAATACGTATCCATCATGACAGCCGAGTACTCCTTACTCCTCCTTATTATATCTAGACTAAATATAATTAAAATATTATAAATAAAATTTTATAAAAATAAATATACTAAATAGTATACTCAATTTAGGAATAACTAGTATCCTGTGAAAGTGGCCGTTATTATAACGTATTTCTTTATATATTTTTACTTATAATTGCTTAGCTAGCTTATCCTCATGGTAGCACCCTTAGGTTAGTATATACTAAGGGCCTATTATCTAAAAGGATATGTAACTTTTTTATATATTATATCTAATATAGTGATATATCTGAGCTAATACTTAATATATTATTGCTATATATATATATATAATAATGTATAAGCTTAAATATAATTCTGGATTATCTTCTTTAGATTATTACAAGTATTACTACTAATAATCCCTCTTTCACAAAACTAATTTAATGATATGGGTGTTTGTAGATAAATAATATTTTATTATAATAATATAGTGATTAGCAATAATATATATAACTATAATATA
>JABUQX010014276.1:15000-57500 GCA_015478945.1 Trachelipus rathkii
CCAGGCATCACCCTGATCTCCAGGAATACAAACAATAGATTTCGACCTCAAAGCACTCCCTCTCTACTCTGTCGTAAATGTTTAGTGGAAGCTGAAACTGCCGAACACCTCCAGCTGAGGTGCCCTTCATTCACTCTCTATAGAATTCTCAATCTAATCTTCTCCCTAAGAAACCTGTGGCTCCGCCCGGATTAGGTAGCCGGGTTTCTGGAAAAGACATGGACCGACGCGATAAATAAAGTGAACCCAGAGGCAATATATTATATATATATATATATATATATTATATTATATATATATATATATATATATATATATATATATAGCTAGTATATAACTTATATATATATATATGTGTGTGTGTGTGTGTGTGTGTGTGTGTGTGTGTGTGTGTGTGTGTTTGCGAGTGTACAATTACGTAATTACTTCACTAAGTTTTAATATTAGTCATAATTTTTGGATTCATTAAATTTTACGTCATTTTTTTAATTGCTGCGTTTGAAACCAACATTCTTTTCTCATTTTGCGATTATTATTATTATTATTATTATTATTTATTATTATTATTATTATTATTATTAATTATTATTATTATTATTATTATTATTATTATTATTATTATTATTATTATTATTATTATTATTATTATTATTATTATTATTATTATTATTATTATTATTATTATTATTATTATTATTATTTATTATTATTATTATTATTATTATATTATTATTAATATTTCTGATACGTTTCGTCATTCATATGGCAAATTCGTCGACACTTTTAAATTAATGAAATAATTGGTCGAAAATTTGCTTTAAAAAGTGTCAATTATTTTATAAACAATTTATCAACACAATCATATTAATGAGTAAAGTTATTCAATAGATTGTTTTATCAAAATTGTCGACAAATTGTTTTATTTAAGGTGTCGATAAATTGTTTTAATAAAGTTATAGACAGATTATTTTGTTAAAGGTGTCGACAAATTGTTTTATTAAAAGTTATCGACAGATTATTTTATTAAAGTTGTCGACAAATTATTTTGTTAAAGCTGTCGACAAATTGTTTTATTAAAGGTTTCTATCATTCAATTCAACGACTATTTTTTTATGCTGACGATTTTAATCTAAGTCCAATCCATCTTTAAATTTGAAAATAATATATATATATATATATATTAATATATATATATATATATTTATATATATATATATATATATTATATATATATATATATATATAATATATATATATATATATATATATATATATATATATATATATGTATTATAAATATATATATAACAAATATATCTATAATAAATATATATATATATATATATATATATATATATATATATATATATTAAATTTGTAATGATGAAATAGATATATATAATAGATGTAAATAATATTTATAATATATAATATATATTGATATATATATATATATATATTATTATATCATATATATATATATATAGTTGCTTATAGTGTGCGTTAGTGACAGGTTGTGTTTTATCGGAGCTCCAATGGAATGTGTGTGGCAACATTTATTATAATGGACGTTTCGGGTATATAACGTTACCCATCATCAGCACTGCAATTGAGATAAAATAATATAATTTATAAAAAATAAATAAAATGAACTAATATAAAAACTGTAATATAATGAATGAACACATATGTAAATTTAAAATAAACAAATCACACGAAAAAATACCTAAGATTGAGTTAGGTTTCATTTACAGAGAAGGCGAAATGCAAACTAAAAGTTACGAAAATTTGTTAAAGTGGGAAAACAAAAAACAAAAAATTACTTGGATGGAATATATATATATATATATGATATATATATACTATATATATATATATATATTATATAATATATATATATATATATATATATATATTATATATAATATATATATATATATATATATATATATATATATACTAATTATTATATATAATATATATATATATATATATATAAAGAAGTAAGTATTTCTACGGTATTCGATATACAACACACACACACACACACACACACACACACACCTGCACACACACAAATGCACAAACATACAATGCACAAGCAATTAATGAGAGAAGCATGGGGAATTTCTTATTTAATTCGGGTTTTAAAGTTAAAAGATGGTAGAAATTTCTCAGAATTCTTTCTGTTCGAAGTTTGATCATTGGCAGGGGATACAGGGAACCAAAGTTTTTATGTGCAATTGGGTGATTATGTTGAAAAGGGCATGATTGGGTATGGAGAAGTTTATCTGGGGTTGCGCTACACGCAAACAGTTCTATTAAAGAAACTCCCCAGTTTTTCGAAATCAAGTAAAATTAAAGACCTTTTGGCTCACATAGCGAACGTTGCAATTCGCACACTTGTACAAGTTACTATGAGCGACCTCATATGTAGGGGAAGAGAATTTTTATGGTGGAAAAAATTTGAAATACTGTGGTTATTAATAGGAATGAAAATAAATAGAGGAAAAGGAAAAGCATTGGATAGAGAGTGTGATTGAGAGTTTTGGCAAGTTTTGCGGTGCTAGGACCGAAGAACGGAATTTTTAGATAGATAAGTTGTTTAGGGACTGTTGGACTTGAAATTTAGGACCGAAATGGTTATTAAGAAAGTCGTTCAACTAAGTTGTAATTAGTGTAATGAGGAAAGAGATTGCAAAAAAAATGGGACAAGGCCATTGAAATTACAAGGTGGAAAGGCCACCGTGAGGAGCATAAGTGAAAGGCACGGAAAATTTTGCTTTGTAACGAAGACAGTTTGTATTTGAGGGGAAAAAACTAAAAAAAAATAAGATCTAGTGTAGTAGAGAAACGTTTCCTGTATAAGGAGGTGGAGAAGGAACTATTGTTGAGAGTAATTAGGGTGTCAAGAAAGGGTAAAAAGTTATTTTGCATGTTCGACAGTAAAGAGGAGTTTAGTTTTCATGGCATGCCTTCTTTATATTTTTTCATCACGATCCTTGACCCAATCATATTGCAATCTGATTAATCACACCTACGCACATAAAAACTTTAGTTCCCTATCCGCCTACCAATGATCAACTAGACAGAAAGATTCTTGAGATTCTCTACATTTTTGAATTAAAATCCGAATTAAATAAGGATTTGTCTTCACTCATTAATTGCTTGTGCATTGTATGTTTGTGCGTTTATGTATGTGTGTGTTTGCGCGTATATTCCGTAGAATTACTTACTTCTTTATATATATATATATATATATATATATACCAAGTAATTTTTCTATATATATATACTATAGTTATAATTATTATATATATCTATATAGTATATTTTTTATAATTTAAATAATAAATTTATTTAAATTAATAATATTTATCTATTTTTTTCCCAACCCCAAAAAAAGGGTTTTAAAATTTTTTTTTTTTTTTTGCTTTTTTTTTTCGGGGGTTTTTTTTCCCCCCCCCCAACCCATTAAACAAATTTTCGTAAAAGTTTGCATTTTCGCCTTCTCTTTGAATGGAACCTAACTCATTCTTTAAGGTATTCTTTCGTGTGCTTTATTTTAATTTACATATGCGTCCATTCATTATGTTGCAGTTTTTATTTTTATAACTGATGTTATAGTTTTCTTGGTTTATAAAATTATATTATTTTCATCTCAATTGCAGTGCTGATGATGTGTAACGTTATATACTAACACCAATCTGACAATAAAATGTTTTTGGACATATATCTTTGACCTTCTTATTCATGCAAATATATATATATATATATATATAATATATATAATATATATAATATACTATATATATATATAGTATAAATATATACATTATAATAGTTGTAATATCTATATATATATATATATAGTATATATATATATTACTTATAATATATATATATATTATATATTATATAATATATAATATTATATAATATATATTTATATATATATATATCTTATATATATTTATATATATATATATATATATACTATATATACTATATATGTTATAGTATATGAATATATATCAGACAAATTTACTATATATATATATATATATATATTTATATATAAATCGTTGAGGACCACATTATATATAAAATTCTTATTTTATTACTTTTAAAATTCATAATAATAATAATATAATTTAAAATAATAATAATAATATATAATTAATAATAATACAATAATAATAATATAATAATTAATAATAATAATAATATTTCTCATGATAAAGGAATATTTAATAAGGATAATAAGGATAATAAGAATGACATCAAAATGGTAATAATAACGAAAAGAATAATAATAATAATATAATAATAATAATTAAATAATAATAATAAATAATAATTAATAATAATAATAATAATGACCATAAAATTAATATAATCCTAATAATCATAATCAATAATAATCAATAAACTTAACTCTACATTTAAATAACTAAATCAACAAATCTCATCAATAACACTAGGGGCATCACTAGAACATACGTTGCCATTACCAATTAGAAACGTTGTGTCAGAATCAACATATACTCTTTTATTTCTAAAGCAATTACAATAAAATAATAATAAATAGTCAGCTAATTTAATAAATAATATTAATGATATCAATATATGGTGAGAGCTAAAACTCAATTATATTTGATAGTGAGATAATGAAATTTATATTATAATATATATAATATATAATTAATAGTAAATAATAATATATACATACATAATAAATAATACAGCTAACAAAAATAATAAATACATAACTATATCCTCTAACTTTACGTGAAAATTTCATTAATCTATTTTACTATTTAAAATAAGTGGCCAAACATTAGAATAAAAGAAATATCACATTACTCTAAAGAGAATTAAACTCACCTCAATAATAATAACAAAATATAAAATATATCCTTAATATTATATAAATTAATTAATTAAAATTTACTGCATCTGTTATATTTATAATTATATAATATTTATATTATTATGGGTTATTATTCCATTTATATATTAATTTATTAATTTCATGTAGATACGTACCTAAGATAAGTAAGTAGCGTAAGTATAAGTATTAGTCAGATGAGTAGTGACGCTAATAGCTGATCAGTTAGATAGTATTACGTCAAGCAAGTAGTTCAGTAGTAGTAAGTCAGACACCGTAGCATATTACTTTAATCAACATTCATATATTTATAATTCACAATCCTATACATATCATAATCCAATTATTATTATTAATTAATTATAATAAATAATTAATTATATTATTAAGATTATATTTATATTATTGTCAATAATTATATATATATTGCTCCTCATATTTATTATATGCTCTGACCGTCCTCTCTCTCTATATAACGTGGGGACCTCCTCTACAATATATATACACCATACCTTGCAACCATTGTACAATCTATAATAGGTGGTAATCGAGATAATATATTATATATACTATATTACTACAACTACTACAGTTGAAACCATTGCCTTTTGATCTAATATTATTATTATTCGCACTCAAACCTTTATCAATCCAAGTAATTATACTTCTCTATTTCCTTATAGGATATATTAAGAGCTCACCGCGAATAGTGCTGAATTCCAGGCTCATAAATAAATTATCTCGATTCGGCTTTGATCTTGTGATTATAAGGATTACTGTTTTTATCTCTTCTTTTTGTAGTCTATCTGAGTTTTGCTCTCTTAGTGTTGATGTACATTAATACTTCTTTTAACTATAGATATAGTCTCTATTAATTTATTATTTTATTAATTCATATTTGGTTTTACTACATATACCATAATTAATTATCGTCTGCAAGGTAAGACTATATATTTAATATAATTTAGTGTATATTATAATAATGAATTTTATTTTTAATAATTACTGCTGGATCATCATCCACTCGACTTAGTCGTAGAGTTTTCTCAAGAAGATTGTGTGATATATCAGCCAACTCCTCAATCATCATGTATCTCATCCTCGTACTCATTAAAATATATTTTTTCCTATATCACAATTATCATCTAAATTATTATCATATGGTTATACTTTCAGGTGATATTAGTTTTCGATGATGATAATCTCATTTAATAATCATCTGTACTTGTACTTAGATTACATGGCTAATATGTAGCTTTTTCTCTCTCCTTCATCTGAATACGCCATTATTGTATGAATTGTTATATAATTGTTACTATTGTTAATGTTTATATTATATTATATATTAATATAATATATATATTTATTTATATTATATTATTATTATTATATTTATTATATTTATTATTTATATTATAATTAAATATTATTAATTATTATTATTATTATATATTATTATTAATAATTATTATATATTTTATTTACTCATAATTTAATTGTAGGTATTAGTTGTTGCTTATGTTGTATTGATTAGTTGATATATGTTGTATTGTATGTTTGTATTGTTTTATTATTTATAATTTACTATTCAATTTATTATTATTATTATTATATTATTATTTTATATATATTTTTTATATACTATAATTTTAATTTATTTATTATATTATTATATTATATTAATAATTTTTAATATATTAATTTATATATATATTATATATATACTTATTTAATATTATTATTATTATAATATATAATATTTATATATTATTATTTATATATATTAAATTAATAATATATTATAATTAATTATTATATTTATATTATTATTATAATTATATAAATATTTCTGAATTATTCTTAAATTTTTATTTTTAAAAGAAATATTAATATTCTATATAAAAAAAATGATTTATAATTTACATTATATTTATATTATTAATATAGGCATAAAAGGTAATAATTATAGTCATTATAATAATTATAAATTTATATAGATTCATATATATTATATTTATATCATCTATATATAGATATAAATACCAAATAAAATAAAATAATATCAATCCATTATATAAACAATTATAAGATTTCCAATTTAATTAATATTAATAATTTATTATACTATTTATATAATATATATATATTATACCATTAGTCCCTGAAAATATAATTTACTTCTCTCTATCTATAATTGATTTGAGGCCTAAGAACCAATTTAACCCATAACTCAATTTTGCGCCATTAGTTATAACTCTATAATAATATTTAGTAGTAATAGAATGGATAAGATTATATGTTATAAGTATGTTCGCCTGCGTTTTGATAACGTATTGAATGGAAATATGCAAGTATCTATATCCTTGTATGAGCAAAGGATGTAATTGCACATATATTTTCACACTCTATCATTCTGTATACTGCCACTAATTAAGAATGATGCATATCTACTGATATATATATATATATGGATTTGTAATAATATTATATATATATTATATTTTATATATTATTATATAATTTAAATATTCTATATATAATATAATATAATTATTAATTATTATATATATTAATTAATTATTATTATTATATTATTATTATATATATATTATTATATGAATATTTTCTATTTATTTAATATATATACTATAATTAAATATATTATTATTATTAATTATTTATTCATTATTATATTTTATTATTATTAATTATTTAATATAATATTATATATATAATTTAATTTAATTATTATTATTATTTTTTTATTATTGATAATATTAATTTTATTATTATAATTATTTAATATTATTTATTATTATTATGATATAATTATATATAATATCTTCTTCTTCTAAATGGGGTTTTTATTTTTATATATTATATTATTCTTGTTAATATATTGAGTTTGACAACTTATTATTAGTTATTCATTATTATAATATTTATATATTATTAATTTAATTATTTAATTATTCATTAATTATTATTATATACTAGTTAATTATTTTAATTATATCATTATTATTATTATTTTATTATTATATTATTAATATTATTAATTAAATCATATTATAATTATTATTATTATTATTATATATTAATTATTATTTATTATTATTATTATTAATTATTTAATTAATATTTATTAATTATAATTATTATTATTGTTATCGTGTTTGTTGTTATTTATTATAACTAGCACAATTTTAGATATTATTAATAGTAAAATTAAATAACTAAAGATAGAAAAGAATTGCATATAAAAAGAAAAAAATTTTTTTTTTCAACAGTTTTTTTTTTCCTAAGTAAATATTTCTTCATCTTTGTTTTGATTAAAAGAAAATAAAAAAAGAAAACTCACTTTGTGAAGTGCTTCCATAACCTCTGTCTCTCTTCTCCTGTATCCTTCTATCAGACACTGACGTGTCTTTTCAAGTGTAAACTGAGGTGATCCGAGCGTGAAAAAGCTCTTTCACACATTGTACACTGAAAGGGTCTATCACCTGTGTGTTTTCGTGCGTGTCGTGTCAATTCGTCCGATCTAGCAAATTTCCAACCACAACCTTTCCAATGGCAAATGTAAGGTTTTTCGCCCGTGTGAGTCCTCAAATGTGCCTTTAGATGGGATGATTTTGTATAAATCTTTCCACAGCCTGGGTGTTGACATTTATGAGCTGTTACTTTCTTCTTATCAGTAGGTTTTTTAGGAGATTTTTGTTCTTTATCTTTCTGACTTTCCTTTGGTAAAGATTTTACAGAATTTTCTTTTACAGTCGAAGTATTACCAGAAGAAGTTCCTTCTGATGTACGTTGTTTTTTATCTTGATTGGTTGAAAATGAAGCTGCAGTAGAGGAAGAGCCCGATGAGTAGGATGATTTCAACGAGGATTGGGAAGCTGTCGACGGAGGTAAACTTGATTGAGATGAAGTTGCTGATGAACTTGACTGTTTAATGCGTTCGGCTACACTCGGAGACGAAGGTGGGGTCATAACCTTGGTTCCTTGTGAGAAATTTGCTCTAGCAAATGAATTTGAACCTTGAGAGTGTTGTTCCAAACTTCTGTTAGGCTTCATCAATTCACTTGTGACGGGAGAAGCTGGTGGAGACATTTGACCGTGAATGTAAGTTATGCAGTCTCCCCTTGTCATCGTTCGTTGATATAAAGAAGGAGGAATAACATTGGAACTTGACCTATCATGTATTTCAGTAGCTGAATATGACATATGTGGCAATTTAGAATTATTTAATCTCATGTTCTGTGTATGTGTGATGGGATAGTACTGACTGGGATAAGGTGGGATATGATAACTATTATTACTATTATTAATGCTTCTATCATTACTATTGATATTATTATTATTATTGCTATTATTGCTATTATTTATCTGAGGCATATGGGATTCTGTGGACTGGCTATTTGGCTTCCAATTCTCTTGAACATTTGTCTTGAGTCTTTTAATATTGTGGACTGGCTATTTGACTTCCAATTCTCTTGAACATTTGGACAAAAATTTGATGTATTCGGGTTGATAGTAGAATGCATTGCTTTTATAAACATAGGAGTGACTAAAATATTAGGCCTAACTTAAATGCATATTACAGTGCAAATTTGGACTAATGCTAGAAGGTAAATGAGCTTGAATGATAGACGGAATATTTAAAGACATGATATGGTGCTAGACGGAATATTTAAAGACATATTGCAGAAACTATTTGGTAAATTTTCTGATGATAAATTTGGTGAATTCGAGTCTCCTAAACTAGACACGGTTTGAACAGATAATTGAGAACTATTCATTGAAGCTAAATTATGAGTATTATTATTATCTCTTTGCTGACCAATGTGCTACCTACCTTATACCGCGACTAGCTAGAGCGAGGTGGATGGATGTGACGGTTCAGAGGCAAATTTTCAGCGCCTACTACAACTCTCTCCTCCTGACTGCACATGCTCATTCCTTTTGCCTTACAAAATCTTCATCCACATATACAATATCATTACTCTTTCTCTCCATCTCATCTAATCTACTTACTCTACTTACTTCTCCACTAAGATTTGGATATAGATATCTCTGTTAAGTTCAATTACATCTCTTACTAATACTTACATATTTACAGTGCTCTCACATCTCTACTATTCTCTCTCTTAAGTCAATTCTATCTCTATAATCAAATTATCCACTCTTTCATATAGAACTCACTTAGGGCTTTAGAACGCGCGCTCTGATTTGTCCTCAAATTTTTTGAGTGCTTATAATTGAAATTAACTTTGTGTAATTACTAGTGATTCATGTGTCATAGTAATCTATCTAGTTATTTTCGATGTGTAGCTCATAAGTGAAAGTTAAACTCTGTCATACTAAGTGATCTGTTCTGTATGAGATAAATAATTAATATCGAAGCATAGATTACATATGAAGGTAATTATCATACTAGCTAGTACGTAGACGTGATTCTGTTCCTTTATGATACTTGGTCCTCGGTCTGTAACTCGTTCTCTACTATTATCATATTCTTACATAAGCTCATCGTGTTACTCATCTATGTCTCTAATCTCTCTATCATCTTATCATCGATCAGATTGCCATTACATAGTCTCTAGGTGCTCATTTATGCTTTTACCATTCAGTGAAGTGTAGATGTACTACATAACTCTCTCATTAGTGTACTTTACTGCTTGATCTCACTAATGAAGCTCTCCTAGGCACTTTAGATAGGTGACCTGTTACTCTAGCTATTCTCTCCTTGGCGTGGCATTTCATTAACCTTACTATCGAAGCGATGACTGGTTTAAGCAGCCTCTTAGCTCAAGTTAACTCAGATAAATATTTATCTCTAATTGCTACTTTTTCCTCATAAAAGGGATACTGAAGAAGCGATGTGAGAAATAAGATGTTCTTATCAGTGGACCATGGAACGATCTAATGGAGATCGAATAGTAAGCATACTACTATAAAAGTGGTTCTTGTCTCAAATAAGGAACTGATCTCTCGGAAGAATTAGCTCACGTTCTCGTTAATACTGATATATATTACAACTTGCCAACAATTGTATAATATATATTTTATATAATTATATTATAATATTATTATTATAAATATTATTATAACATTGTTAGATAAATCTACTTATAAATACTATTCATTAATACATTAATTATTAAAATAATTAATAAATCTAATAATTATAGTAATATATATATTAATATTATATAAATATATTAATATAATAATTATATAAAAATAATTAATATTATTATTAAATTATAATATAATATTAATTAATATTTATATAATATAATAATAATTATTTATATAATAATTATACAATATTTTCTCCCTCATATATAATAATAATAACCACCATAAAATTATAATAATATAATTAAATTATAATAATAAATAACTATATATAAAATTTCATATAATATAATACACTCGTATAATAGTATTAATAATATAATATATATAATAATTATTGAGTCTCATAAAAAATTACTACTTACATCATAGGAACATCTTCGCATTCTCGTCATTATCTCTCTGAATTAATACAATAAAAATAGCTGTCAAACACTCAAAAATAAGAATCATACTAGTAGAATAGCTATTTAATGGTATTTATTCTGAACAATACAAATAAAATATAAATGCTCTCAAATATAGAATTAGTTCTTAATAATGTTGAGATATAAACTTTCTTATCAATTTATATAAAGATTTCACTATCTTAATTTAAATTATCTTATCATTACTATCTCTTATTCTAAAATCTTGCTAAATTTTAATTCATTTAAATTGTTAATAGATTCTCTACATACTATCTCTCTTATTACTCTGGTAATATATCTCAAATAAAACATTTAATAGATCTTTCTGTGGACTGTATACGTATATATATAAATTCATTATTCTAAAATTTCGTTGAGGATGTCAGACATTTATCTTATGCTATGTTGTAGTCTCTCCTGACTTATCCATTTCTCTTATTGGTCTTTCTTATGTATTCTCGCAGTCCCAATTATCGTGTTACTCACTTCCTATTAGCTGGAGTTTTATAATATATTACTACTATTCCCTTATATCTTTATATTCTATAAAATTATATTCTTAAAAATTTATATCTTTAATTATAATTAATAAATATAAGTAATTATTTTCACACATTAATCTTGAAAATTCTCTTAATTATTCCAACAAAAAATTCTCAAATATAATATTACAATATAATTATCTCAATAATAAATTTATAATAATATATTATTTTATTTAATTAATTCTTTTAAATTTCTTATCACTGCTGGAAATTTTTAAAATAATGTCATTATATCATTATACATATTCTTATATCAGTATATATCCAAAGATTGTGTAATCAATAGTAAATAATACACTTTAACTCAATCACTCCTACTATTACAAATATAATTAGTAAATAATATATATATACATAAATGGATATAAACATATATAAATACACTATTATTAATAATAATATTCAAAAATAATTATTAATAAATATAAAATTAGAAAACATAATATAACTGCTGAGGATATATTAACCAGACCACTAATATAATTAGAATTAAAATAAATTAATAAATAAAAATAATCATAATAAATATAAATAATATATTAATAATAATATAATATATAACTGTAAAAAATAATAAAATATTAACAATATAAATTAAATAATCAAAATATATCCTAAGGTATTTTAAATAAATATAAATTAAATAATAATAAAATAAAATATAAATTAATAAAATAAATTAATTAAATATATAAATAAAATAAAACCGAAAATATAAAATAATATATATATTAATAATTTAATAAATAAAAAATAAATAATAATTAAAACAATATAAGTCACAATAAAAAATACAATTAAATAAAATATAAATAAATATAATAGAGAATTATAGATAATAGTAAGAAATAAAAGAATGAAATAAATAAGAAATAAGACCTCTAAGTGAAAAGTAATTAATTGTTAATATGAGATAAATAATGAATTATATAAAAAAAGAAGAATAAGTTAAGAAGAATAAAAATAAGTAAGATAAGAAATACAGAATGATAAGAAATAAATATACATATGATTAAAATAAATAGAATCTAATTAAACTTAAATCATCATCTTGGTATATGTAAACAAAATGTGAAAAGTAGGTTAATCAGGTAATCCGAAAATATAATCACATATCATATAAAAATATAAATTATAGAAAGCTGAAAATAACAAATTAAACATATGCATATCACGAATCATGGTATTATATATGAATAAGAAGTTAACCTCAACTGATTGGTACCGCCCAACTATAATATACTATCTAACCGATATGTCGTTGACGTATGACAATCGAAAAGAATAAAATGAAATAGTATAACCATCGCATAAAAAATCTACGAACACCCAAGAAAACTTGAATACCTAATCACAGTAGACCATTAAATAAGTGCGCTCAGAACAACCACACTTATATAAAAATAAAATAAAATAATATATCAATAATCGAGTAGGAAGCAAAACAAGTTCTATAACTGAATAACAATTCTTTAAGTTCGAAGGAACCACCATGGGGTAGGGAATTAAGTGATGCACTCAATTTAAGGTTATAATCGTATTCCGATAGACTTATAAATACTACAACTCATAGTGATATAACATGATTATATTACTCTTACGAGAGTTGTAACTTTGTTGATATAGAGAAATGTATATCTCACGCTAATCTACTGTACTCACATATACAATAATACTCTATACTCCACCAATCCTATAGACCTACAGTCTTCCCGAAGAATACCATAAATAATCCTCGAGTCAGGAAGATATAGTGGATATCCTACCCATCACACACTACTCAATATGCAACAGAAGTGAGCGAAAGAACGCCATTTGAATATCTGCTGAATAACCAGCACAAATGATTGATTTATGTTACCTTAAAATTACCACCTGTTAAAAGAAAAAGGTATTCTTAAGTTACTATAACAAAATATAAATAATTCTTCGAATACTCGTGCTCTCTCTCATTAATCATCAATATATAATATATACCTGTGCTCTATACAAAATACAAATATTTATATATATCTCTTATTCCTTACCAAACTTTCACTATATCAGATAAATTGATGAAGTTATATAATTATTATATATAATAAATATATACTTAAATTTAAAGTATACAATATTTATTACTAATTATTCTTAACTTGGCTATGTAAACAGCTAATTTTAATAAATAATATAAAAGTTAAAATATAATAATATATTATTTAAGACTATATAAGATAAATTTAATATAGTAAATTTAATTAATTAAAAATATTAAATTTATGATTTTATACACTTTATAAAAATTATAGGTATACTTCAATATTGCATTAATTGAATATTGCCACATACTCATATATAATAATAATTGAATCATAAAATTCCAGTTTTGTTTATTAATATATAATCCAGTAATATATATTTTACATATATATATAGTAAATTTATTATAAATATATATATATAAATAATAGTATATATTTTTAAAATTAATATATTAAATAATAGCGAATTATTTTGAAAGAGCAAGATTTAAATATTATAAATTAACTTAATCTATAATTTATTTTAATAAGTCTTATAGGAGAAATGAGCTATAATTATACAACACGTACATAAATATTTTTGTAATAGCTCATCATGGAGTTATTAATAAATATTGAAATTATACTTAAACATAGCATTACATACTATATATATTGGAGGATCTCAATTCGCATCATCTTTAACAGAGTGAGTAATAAAAAAAGTCGCATAAAATAAAACAATAACATAACTGCGATTATATTATTTAAGACAATAATTTTATAAAATCTGCCTTGACTAGACAATAATATATAATAGTCAATAATAAAAAGTACATATACGAAGTTTTATATTGCAAAGAACATCTTTCCAAATAAATATATAATATAATATAATAATAATAAATATATAGCTCGGAATAATTACCATACTCTCATATAACTAAATAAAGTATATACCTATTAGATCAGATCAATCCCTATACGCTTAAGTCAGAGTCAATTTCGGTCAAGTTATTGTCCGCAGATGGAGTGGTAGAGATGTGGGTAGCTGAGCGGTCGAAAGTGTTGCATGAGTATTACAGAGTATTGTCCGATAAGAATGAAAGCGTGAGTATAATTGAACGATTATGAAAATTATGACATATAAATTAATAGGTTTTATCTTCCAAGTTTTAAGATCAATGCTCGAGAAACTTTATAGTCCTTTTCTTCCAAGAGATCCTGTCTATTGATTGTTTAATAATTGTAGAGTATGTGTGTGGGAGAAGTTAGTCTTTTACTGTGATTGGTTGATTAGTGAGTATAGGTAATTGATATATATAAGTGAGAATATATATATATAGTATTAGTATTATATATAATATATATTTATTAATATACTATTAGTAATATTATATAGTTAATATAATTATGTTATTATTGTTATTTATATATTAGTGATTTTATTATATGATGTATTTATTTAGAGTAGAGAGTATATATTGTATATATATAGTAGATAAGTATATATATATATAGTAAATAATATATATATATATATATAATGAGTAGTAATATACGAGATAGTAGGTAATAGAAGATATGAGGAGTATTATATAACACTAGATATATATATATTACTGATAACTAAAGAATATAGTATATAGTAATATATCATTATTAATTATAGTAATTATATAATAATGTATTAATATAAAAGTATCTAGTATTTGATGTTGTATCCAAATAAACCTTGTTACATTTGAATAATAAAAATCCCTTATTGTCAATATGTTTAGACAATGTGATATTTAATATGAAAGAGATGATAGATAATATATATAGACAGTATATATGAGGATAAGAGTTAATATTAGAGATACGTAATATATAATAGTAAAATGGTTATAATGATATATTATATTACTAATATAGCTTTATCATTTTACGATAATAATAATATTTATATATATGAACTATATATAGTATTAGTATATATTATAATATATTTATAATATTATATATATAATATATATATTACCTGTGTCAAATAAAGTAAGCCATCGAACATTCTAATTATTGAAGAGATCTACGGGAAGATGAAGAAGACGTGAGGGGCATAATAATAATTAACATAAACAAGATTCGAGTGCAGTACAGAAATATTTTATTTATTTTATTTATGAAATTATATATTTAAAAATTAAGAACATGTAATTTTTTTGTGATGCTAGGTAATATACGTATATATAGTGAATTTTCTGTTTTAATTAAGAAAGGTTATAAAAGTTATACAATGTACCTTATAAGCAAAGCATATTGAAAAAAACATTTCAGTTTTTTCTTACATTATTTTTTTTGCATACTCACTAGTATTATCAGGTGTGTTAACGTGCTTTATTGCTAAAAACTCCTCGTATAAGATCTAAAAGTATTAGTGATAAATAAACACTAGAATAATATTAAGGATATATTATTATTTTTTTCTGGGTGAGTAGTATAATAGATGATTGATAAAGCATATATATATATATATAATATAGATATATATATTATTATATGTGAATATACTATATATTATATAATATTACTATTATATAGTAAAGTATAAGTATGAATTAATATATAGATATTAATTATATATATATTATATATATGTCACTCCATATTAACTTTATGAATAGATATAATATCTAGTTCAGATAATAATATGATAAGTTATGTGTATATGGATTTAGATTATATAGTGATGTGAATATCTTTTACTGTTGACGAGTGTATTATTCATTTGTTCTTCTCAAAATAATTAATTCTGAAGACTATTATAAACATAAAAACATCATTTCTTTTTTATTCTATTTTTTCGAATGATTTACCGATTAAGTAAGATAGTTTTAATAATTACAAGAGGATCCAAACACATAGAAAAAACTACCTCTCTATCTCGCGCGAAGAAGTCTACACCTATTTACATACAATCATAACTCACAATTCTCTACTCTACTTGTCATAACTCAATTGATGTCATAATGAATATATGTTGAAATTAAAGAGACTCTAGTTAGGACTCTCCTCAGCAGCAGGAATTGATATAGGAGTAGTTGTGAGTAAGGCTTTGAGAATACGTGAGAGACGGGATTAAGGCATATATGAGGCGCAAATGAGAATTGTTGAGGGTTCGGCAATGTTATGAATTGTATGATACATAATGTTATTAACATAAAATTTATAACTTTATTTTAAGGCAAAATTAATGGTAAATGATATTAGCCTTCATTTCGCGCGCTCGGATCATAGTAATATAATATGTCACTAATGTAGTTTATAGCCGTTTGCTGTGTGTTTATAGATCGCTAGTGTTGTTATGCATAATATAATAGGCTACGGAAAAGAGTGGATTAATAGTGGACTTCTAGAAATTGTATTACAGGGGTGTGCGTTCTGGCGTTGTAGGAATAGCTTACTTTTAGCTGTATCTCGAAAGAAAGGCGTACTGGTAATAAGAATGAATGTAAATTTCTTGTAGACTTTCACAATAACGCTCGTTGAAATGAAATTTTTCGCAGCTATTTAATTTCGTGTTTTCAGCCTCTCTCTTGCGTGGCTAAATTAGGAGCATAACTCTCTTAACATTCTGCTTTGCATCTTATTATACAGATCATTATGCAACTTAATCCATGCGAATTCATAGCGCATCTAACTTTCCTTACGCTTTGTCTCGCTTCTCGAGCATTCTTTCTTTTACGATTTTTGATGCGCCTGATACTCTTTGTGGGACACAGGAATACGTCATCATACTACTACACTCCACTATTAATAGCCATTCTATATTACTCAATCCTATCACATTAACTCTACCAATACATAACAAAACTCGAAAATTAACCACTCAACTTTGCCTTTACGTTTCCGTGACGTTTTGCATACCTCACTATCTTAGGTATTCTCTACGTTTATTTCTATAAATATAAGAGGTGCCATTGATTCAAGAATACTCAAAGGAGATACGCGTCCAAGATTTCTATAATTATCACCCTATGTATCTATGTGAACGTCAGGGCAAAATTCAAATGAGAATATACAAACTCTAGCTCAGAAGGATTCTCTAATACCATACTATTCATACAAAGTACGGCTATAAGTGTTCTAGCCTCTTCGTCTCATACATCGTACATCTCATTCTTCCAATCTCTCCTTATATACCTATATTATACTCTATCTCTCTATCTCTCTCTCTCATCTCTCTCTCTCTCTATCTCTATCTCTTCCCCTATCTCATCTCTTCATCTATCTTTTCCTTCTCTCTCTTTCTCTACCTCTTCTCTTCCATTCTCTCCTTATTCATATACATTACCCTTATCTCTCTCCTCTTATACTATCTCACACATACATACTCATAATCTACACCTACTGCTACTAGAATATTCTACTAGTTCTCTATTCTACTACTCTATTCTATTATACTACTCTATTATACTATATAGTATTCTACTAGAATATCCTAGAATACTAGAAACACTCAACACACTACCAGACAAGCATAAGGTATATATTTTAGTGGGTAATTCTACCCGCTATTTATTAATTATTTATTTTCGTGTCTTTATTTTGGCAATTTTACTCCCATCTTGTCTTCTTCTATCTCTAGCCCTATTATGATATATTTGACGCTTTCATTAAATTTTTATAGGATTCCCAGTATCTAGAATTATAATATATCCATAAATATTCTATTTGGTTATGAAAACATCTATCTACCTTTTTAGATAATATTATACTATATATATAATATTATATATAATATTAATATATATGTAGGTTTATTAATATCTAACGATATTTAATATATATAATTATATATATATATATATATAATATATATATATAATTACATATAAATATATATATATATATATTAATTTATATATATATATATATATATATATATTATATTATATATTAGTATATATTAATACTATTAATATAATATACTATTAATATAATTTATATTATTTCATATAACGTATATATATAATTCAAATCTTTATAATCTAAATGTAATATGTTCATTTATAATAATCGGTGGAGAAAAATTTTAGTGTGTTCAATGTGCTAGCATACTCATTTTTTTTTAAATTAAGTTTGTATATAGATGTGTTGTTATATATAGTGTAATGATGCTGTGAAATATTGTGTCTATATAGATGGATTAATAGGTGGATTAATTATGGTGCTCTACTACTATATATAACTATATATAATGTGAGTTATTTTAGTGTGATAATTAACTAATAAATATAATTATATATACTTTTATTACCATATATGATACATATGGAAGCGTGCTTTTGCTGATATGTTAGTGTGAATGACTCATCTTTTCGGTTTTTAAAGGTAGCATAGAGAGTTGATACAAATAGCGGGTGTGTTAACGAATGGGGTAAGAGACAATAGTATAAGATTATGTGTAGAAATAAAAATAAAAAGAAAAAAGAGAAATTCATTTATGTCAAAAAGAATTGAAAAGATAATTTTGCCACCTCTCAAATAAATTATTTAAGATACCGTCACTAATTCACCAATATAGAGTCATAAATTTATTTTGATCAGTGAAAACAAATATTTCTTCTCATTTCATTTATGGCTTAGTGACACTAATTTATTATTTATTCTATTAACTCATTTCATATATTTTAATTATGATTTGCGCGATACAATCTCTCTCGGAAATATCATATGCACACAATCACTCTCATATATATATATATATATTATTATATTATTGATATTATTTATTAATATAATTTATAATTATTAATTATATTATAATTATTTATTAATATATATATATCTGTGGTTATTAATTATTATCTATTACATCATTACATTCATTCATTCATATTTATATGTTTATTATATATCTATGGTTAATAATTTTATCAACTATTATCCATGTATTCTTTGCTCTCATTAATTTATTTATATTTTAATTATTATTATTTATTATATTTAATTCTTATTATTATTATATTATAATTATGTGCTTTAAAAATAGATAAATTATTGATTATAATAGAAGCCGATTTTCTCCTCTGACAGTATTCAAGTTAATTCTCAAATTGAAGCTGAAATTGATTTTGAAAAATATTTTGATTATGAAGAGACGTCCACAATGGGGTGTAAATTTAGTGATTTTTATACTTTTTGTGATGTAACTCTGAGTTTCGATGATGACAATAATCGTTATTGTCAATGATATTATTATAACCACATTTATAATATTTTTATTAGATAATTTATAAAGATTTTAATAATATTAAATACTCAAATTTAAAAATATACCAATTAAAGATTTGTGTGAGATTAATATATATATACAGTAAAAAATAAATAATATATTAATGAATATTATTAAATAAAATATAAATTAAAGTGACTAATTAAATAATATAAGACAATAGAATAAAATTTAAATGTATTCCTGATAATGGGATTTTTATAATAAAGTCAAGTAAAAATTAATAGTTTTTAATATAATTATTATTGAAAAAATAATCTCGATAATAGAAATAATAAGATATATTATATAATAATCATACATAATTTAATAATAATAAGATAATTATATTAATTATTAAATTAGGGAATATAGTCCTTGAATTCTAATAATAATAATAATATTTAGTTTTATCTAAAAAATTAAATTAACATACATTGTAATTAAATATTTATGTGAATAAATTAAATGAAGAATATAAAATTATAACTTAAATTAAATAATAATAATAAATTTAAATAACCAAATAATAATAAATATTAATAATAAAAAGTCAATTAATAATTAATATAATAATATATTAATATAAATAATTAATATTAATGTAATTTATATGCACTTCGTGGAAATGGCTTTAATGATAAGAAACTGTTAGTAATAGATACTTAATTAGTTTTATTATTAAAATATCTCATTGTAATCTGTAAATAAGATGTAATAACACGTATCAACAATTTATCAATAAAACTCATTAATAAAATTAAAATAATAAAGATAATTATATTTCAATATCAATAACATATTTTTCTGAATACAAGAAAGACTACAGTAAGGGTTTCCAAGAAAACTATCTAAAATAATTAACTAATTAAATAAGTAATTATAATAATATTTAATATAAATAAATAAATTCAATAAATTAAATTAAATTAATAAATAAATAAAATATAAAAAAATATTAAATTAAATTTAATTACTTTGTTTCAAATGTTAAAATTTAATTTAATATTATAATTTATTCGAAGGATTCGCAGAATAAGATGATTTTAATAAATTTATAAAGAAATAAAAAATTAATACCATATATAATTGCTAAATTAATGAACCCTAAAACCTTTTACTTTATTATAAATTCACTCATCTGTATATTGATTTATATTTATTTCTTATATAATTTAAATTTTGAGAGTGAATGAGAGAGAGATAGATATATAAGATAGATACGATAGATGAATAGATAGTAAGTAGATAGATAGTGATATATAGTGTTGGTATATTAGAGAAGAGTATATTATATATATATATATTATGTGACTAGAGAGTAAAGCAGGAGAGAGAGATGATCGAAATTTGTATCTGAAGTTGACTATAGGGGTGTACTGAATAGAGATAGAATAGATGAATAGAGATATTTTCAAATAAAGTGATAGAGTATATAGATAGAAAAGTATATAATTAATATATGAAGGATGAGAGAGAGGACCAGACAGATAGCTAGTAGGTAATAAGATCAATATAGATATATATAGACAGGAAGGTACAAGTGAACAGCGCAGACAGACAGTGATACAGACAGGACATAACAGGATCAGATACAGGACAGAACACGACATGACAAGACACTGAGATCATAGACATACATGAGAATAGAAAGACAGTGAAGATACAATATCAGTAGAAGTATAGATAATGTGAAGAGATGTAATAGATGATATATATAGTGAAGAGATATAGTGATGAAGTGAGAGTAATGATATATAGTAATAGAGTAGAATATATGGATATAGATATATGAAAACTGTGGTGCCAGATATTTCAGATGGATAGAGAGGAATAGATGAGATAGTGAAGATACCTAGATATATATATATATACATCCTAGCGACTTGAAAAGAGAAAGAAAGGCAACAGACAGACAGACAGAACGACAGTACAGAACATGAACAGACATACCAGGACAGACTATAGACAGTACAGAGACAGACAGTACAGACAGACACACACACTAACTACACTCAGACAGTACTATAAGAAGTATAAAAGAATCAAGGTAAATAGTGATTTTATTACATTAGAAATTGATAATTAATAATGTGGTATATATATATATGATTAAAATAGTGATGAAATATTATGATTATAATGTCCTTCTCGAAGATCTTTAAAAAGGTAAAAAAAGAAGTGAGAAGAGATTTTATATAATTGATAAAGTGTTGGTTGTCATTGATATAATATATATATTAAGTGAATTTATGCATTTAAAGGATTGGGTGTGTGTTTTTTTAGGTGTGACATCGAAAGTCAATAGATGATCTCACCACATTAACAACTCCATATATCGCTTATACAGTCAATATTTCATATTGATTCCTATTATTAAAGATGTTCTGCTAGACGTTCAAGTAAGTAGGTAAATAAGAGGTCATAACAATTGAGAGGATAATTTAATACCAGGAGTGTGAGAATTATCTGTATTTCTATTAGGCAAGCGGGTCCCGCATCGGTGTTATAGAACACTGTGATAGTCTAGCTCAAGTCTGCCTTTCAGTGCTCATTCTCTCCTACTCACTCTCCAATTAGGTCCTATCGTGAATCTCTCATCTTGCAATAAATCTCCGTTCGCTATCTATCTATCTAATCTATACTACAACTGTATCGCTCATACATATTTCTGCTCAGTGACAATACAAATAGACGACTCCTCTAATAAGATAGTGTAGTGTATGTGAGGCCAGAATCGTGAGGATTAATCTCTCGCTCAGCAAATCTGGTGCACACATATTACTGATATCCCCTTTTTCTGTTATGTACTCATATTAATCTTTATCTAATTTTAGTGCAAACCCTACTATAACTTACCAAGTTATTCGATCAATTTCTATTCTATCTAATCTTAGTCTTACCTTGCTTTCTATTTATAATTTTCCTCATCTCTCTACTCTCTCTCTTCTTCTCTCTCTCTTACATCTCTCTTATCTCTCTCATCCACTCTACTCTTTCATCTCTACTCTTCATTCAATCTCCTTCTCTCTTCTACCTCTCTCATCTCTCTATCTTCTCTAATTCTTTATACTCTCTCAGATCTTTTTAGCTATGACGATATCTATGTCAACTTTGCTTAGTCATAAGTTCTTATAGATCCGGTGCTATACACATAGATACTGATCCTTTTCTGTTCTCTAGACTTACTACATCGGAATAGTCATATACCAATAAGATACTATCTAACGATAACTATTCATAAATCTTATACTCATACTCTTAGTTACTCACATAAATCTGTATTTGGGGAAGTATAATCTAATCTCTATATCCTTATTACTCTATACATAATCTATCTTATCCATAACACTACTATTCCTAACACTCTATCACTCATGTACGTGCTAAATCCCACTGGTACAACTCACACTAATCCTAAACCTCATAACTACCTATACAATCAGTGACTATACAAATCCTATCTAATCACCATCTCTTAATCGAGGTGAAGTAAGATCAATAGGGTTAAGATGTAGTTCTATTGCACATCTGTAGTTTAATTCGTAGTGATAATGTCTATCACTTATTCATATTACTCTCGATTTGATACTAATATATGTGCGCTATTTCAATCAGAATTGTACATAATATCATTATCTCTTTATTTCGTATCGGTATCATATATTCCTTCAATTTAAAGAATTAACTAATAATATATATCTATAATAATTACTATATCGAATCCATCACCACTGCGCAATTATAATAAAAATTTACTTTTATACAAACAAATTTCATTTTAATTACTATATACATTGTAATAATATTTATATCAAATTAAATGTAATAATTAATTTATTTGATATAATACATCCTATTATGTCTCATTGCTCAGGTTATTTCATGAATAATGAGTATATGACGTAACAGCAGTAATATACGATTATAAACTAATATAAAATGACTTAGTTTAGTATTAAGAACAAGAGAACGAATTAAAGCAAATACTATATATATAAATCAAATAAATAATATATACTATTACAAGAAATTAACCTTATAGAAATAAATTGATAAATTAATTATTCAATGATTGTTAAATTTTTATTAGATCAATACACAATATAATATTTATAATCAACTTCAGAGAAAAAATAATATATAATAATTTAACACTGTCTCTTAGAATTTTTCTTATTATTATTTTATTAATAAAATTCAACTTATTATAATATCATGAAATAAGGTGATAAATAATATATTATTTTTTTTGTATACTGATTCGTAAAAAATTATATTGTGTAAAAAATATTATAGGCTTAATCAAGAGACCTTCTTAAATGTCGTATATATATATATTATACCGAAGGAAATAAAGAAGTGAGATATATAATATTGCTGATAATAAGAGACCAAAGATCATTAATATCTCCCTGTAGAAGCGTCACTTACCTCACCTATGATACTCATTCATAACATAATATATAATGATTATGGTGTGGGTGGGAAATGATGTGAATGATAAGCAAATTTTTTATAATTAGCATGAGATCTTATCTCCATATCTCCCTCACTCACCCCAATACCTCCTAACAGAATGACACACCTACAACACACACCTAAATCACTTCCACCATTCACGGTACTACAAGCAACTACAACTCACATATAACGCAGAGCTAGGATTAAAAATGAAAGTTGATGAATAATGTGGTGTATTTCATTGACAGCTCTGAATTAACACTCAATAACTGAACATAATAAATATATTTCATTGCTAATATAAACATAGAAGAGAAATTATGAGCATGCGCAATATTAGGTATGATATATGAATATGTATAAATTATTTAACAGTGATTATGCGTGATGGCGTGAGTAAAGGACTGTGCTACGCGCGCTCTTACTGTTAGAATCCTAAGATACTAGCTTAGAGAGATTACTTTAGCTGAAGAATGGTACGACGCTGCAAGAATAACGCACAAAACTATGTCCCCTTGATTGTTCATATGAGGCTGGTAATAAAGGACCCAATACCATCTAGTTAATATACCATCTCTCGAATTATGCATACGAATAAGGCTTCAAATTATCACTCTCCCTTAAAAATTCCAATTGCTCAATGCGGGGTTTCGTATATACATAATATAGACGGGTATATCATCCAATTTTACTTTTAATATCCCATATAATATTATAATTTTTATTTTATTATTTTTTTTATTTATTTTTTTACTCAGTTAGTCTAACCATCACACTCATCGGGCAGTAATGCCTACTATTCTAAAGGAGGGTAGTGTTTCACGCCTTTACTAGAAAGTCAAATACAACTAAATAATATTACGCTCAGTATATAATGAGCACAGACGGAGTGCATATTTATGAACTGTGCGTATATGATAGAGTGAGTGATATAAGATTAAAATTCAGTGCAGGTAACACGGAAGATGGAAGAGAATTCTACACAGAATACAGATGTGGCAGGAATGATAGGAAGACAACTATCACATCACATCCCTATGATCAAAATCATTATCAACATCAAAATCATCATCGTGTGACTCAATTAAGATACAGCTAACCTACCTAGTTCTACGTAGGGCGTACGCAAAGGTGGATATGGTACGCGAGTGATGCTACCCTATCTCGTATATAATGCCATACCTTAGTCCGCTGCTATATATGATAGTATACCTATTAAGATATAAGATAATAGATTAAAGCACCTCATAACATACTGTCGCACTCGTCAAGTGAATGTAGAGGTACATAAATGATGTAAACTCGAAAGTATACATGAACAGTTTTTTTATTTAAATAGTCCTTATTGCCTTTTTGACTTCGTACTCACTGTCCTCAAATACATCAAAGGCACGTTTGGCTGAACCTCTAAGTTCCCATCTCTTCAGATTTATAAACCGATGTACATAAGCATATACATAAATCTCTCCGATAATAACACATAAGTAGAGCGTGTGTCATACTGAGGCCCTCCTCAGTACTAGTATGCAGGTGGTGTGTATTAAACATTTAACCTTGGGTAAGAAGATCTAATAAAGTATATTCACGCCACATTATAAAGATCTTCGCAGTAGTGCTGCGGATAACGCCGCATACGTGCCACGAAGAGGCGTATTCATATCTTGAGGCCCGCCTTAGCAAACCGTTTGTCTGATTATGTGATAAGGTTTCTCAAGACATTATTTTTAGTTTATGTTTAATGGCAATGAGATGTTTTAATATAATTGTCGACAGGTAGAGTACGAGAGAAACCGATATCGAATAAGATAAGATAGGAAGTTGGAAGGTGTCTTAGAGAGGGAGATTTTGTAGAAGTGTAGTTTTTTAAAGGAATTGTAAATTTTCACAAGGTTCAGACTAGAGACTACCACTACACGGTAATAAATTACTATCCAGATCAGCGAGAATAGAATCGGAAAGATTAAGTAAGAATAGAGGCAATTCTAGAAGTTTAAAAGATGGAGCTCAGAATTGAACATAAGTGATAGAATATAGAAGCGGTGTCGAGTCATCGGCAAAGAAGTTGAATAGAGTTAGATGTGCGGTGAGAAGATCATTATGAAAAGTAGGAATAAAGTAGGAGATAAGACAGGAAACTACCTGTAAGTAGTGTATCAAAACTACAATGTGATGCTGATGTGTGATGCTCTGATGTGATAGTGAGTGATAGATAGTGATGGACGGACACGCTCGCATCAATACTCAACGGCTCTGATAATTTGAAGCTCGGCTCTATGTGTATATAAGAGAGATTGAATAAGACATAATAAAGTTATAAGCAAAGAAGAAGGAGGAAACCCAAAAGAGAGGTGAGAGAAGCTTGGAGAATAAGAACTCTCATTAAGATGTCGCAGCTCTCGCTTTTATACAATTCTCTCGATGCTCAATTTATTTTCTTCACTGTAGAGAGATTGAATAGTGTACAAAAGTCAGGCACAAAGCTACACTAAAGCTATCCCTCTCCTCCTCGCAATACATAGAATAAAGAGAATCCCATTAAGGGGTATTGGCGGACAAACTATAGTAAGTATATCGCGTGTAGTGACAGGCAATTATGTAGAGAAGGAGTACTTTACTCGCCAGTTAAACCTAATGCCTACTTGTACCGCCTATGGCGAGGTGATAGCAGCCCATGTGCGGCTTAAGCTGGCAAGATCTCTCGGTATAAAGAAAGTTGATATTTGGCTTGTTTAGCAAGAAAGTATCTCAATATTTAGATATGGAAAGTTAATGAGGGTAAATGAAGGTTTCAAAAGCTCTGTACGCGTAGAATACAAGTAAGAGCTAGTTAGTGTGGGCGAGGATGTCTCCGCGGAAGGGGTTCTTTGAGACTCGCAACCCTGTGTGGAAGGATTCCTCTCCTAAGTAAATAACATTCGGTAATATATAATATATATACGTGGATATTTATAACATTTGTATTTTTCATAATGAGAATTCATAATATGTTAAAATAATAATAATATAATTATCAACACATATTTAGCCCTTCAAACTATTTTTGGTACTGATTATATTATATTATATTATATTAATTATATTATATTATATATATATATAGAATACATATGTATATATATTTATAAAATAATTTATTATTATATATATTATATATATATATTATTAGTCTAATAATAAATAATAATATAATGTATAAGTAGTTTAAATAATATAAATCCTATATTGCAATCATATGTATAAATAAAATAAATTTAGGCATATTTTAAATAATAGAGGCGTTATATAAAATGTTTTTTATAAGTGAGAGATAGAGAGAGATGATGGAAAAATAGAAGATATATATAAATGTTATAAGGAGATAAGGTAGATTGAGAAGGATATGGTAGAATAGATAGATATAGAGAGATATAGTGAAGAGAGAGAGGAGAGAGAGAGATGATATAGATGATATAGATGATAATATAGATAGAGTGATAGAAGAGAGAGTAGAGATAGAGAGATAACTCAATAATATACTCACATAAATAATATGTGAATTAGATAAAATATTGTGAAAAGTTTCCTACTTTTTACATTATAATCAAGTTCTATCAAGGTCCCATACACTCACTTTAAATTCATGACTCAGTATAAATAAAAATTGAGAAATAGTGAGAAAATAAGAATAAATATCTATATATATAATATTCGTTTATGGAGGCTCTTGTACAGTAAGTTACATGAGCTACCTGCAGATATAATTTCATCCGACCGCTATTATTGTATTATATTTTTTAGAGTTGTATATATATATAATCTAATTGTCTTGATGAAAGAGATTGCTATTATATAATTAGTAACCGTATTATTCCATCTTCTAAATATTAGTATATGTCTGACTTACCTTGTGCAAGCTACTTACAGTAGAGAGTAATTTACCTTTTATGCATATGAGCGTATTGATACTCTAAATATAAGTTACTCCAGACCTACCTACAGTCTACTAAGGTAGATTATATTATAATTTTAATTACTCTAAGATCTAAATATTGAGAGCAGAACAAGTGTAGAGATTATACTGATTATCGACTTTTCGATATGTTGTTTAAATTTTCAATTTCAGTATTTTTATTTATATTCTCTTGAGCCTCTATTAACTTATGTGTGCCTACTCAATATACTAATTTGTCCCAGTTTGCATAATAAATTTGCGCTTTAAAATCTCATATTCGAGTGAATAACTGAATATTAAATAGGACCTACTTTAAGAATAAACAAGATTTAATACTCAAATTGTAAAAAATATATATCATAATAGTGAATAAATTAATAGCAAGATAAAATTGTGTAATAATTAAACTTTAATAAAATAATTATAGTAAATTAATATATAATAAATATTAATTATAATAATAATATAATAATTAATATATTAAATTATAATAATAAATAATTAAATAATATACACTTATATATATATAATAGATAATAATTAATAATAATAATAATAATTAATAATAATAATAATAATAATAATATAAATAATCCAAATATGTTTATTTAGTTAATAATTTCAAACAAAATATAGAATAAAAAATTATTAACAGAATAATAATAATTTATAATAATATATAAATATGATTATAATAATTAAATAATAATTAAATTATATATTATATGATATATTAAATAATGATGAGTAGAAATGAGAGATTCTTAGGAATAACTCATGCTTTTACTATGAGTATACGTCAATAATCATAGTTAATGTCTCCTCCATAAATGTAAACTCAACAATAAATATATATTATAAGTATAATCCTATTGTAATAGCCTCACACTTAATTTGAAGATCTATTCCTATTTTAATCATTGAATTTATTACTATAGGCGCTTTCTTCTTATTCTTTATATCATATTTCCCTCTATCTACTATTTATACTCTAAATATATCTCACTATATATGTTATATATCTATATAAAATATTTTGTATATCATATATATTACTGAATAAAAGGTTGATTGATATATACCTGTATAAGATTATATATATATATATATGTAATTATATATATATTATGTAATATATATATATATATATATATATATATTAATATATATATTTTTTATATACCTATATATAATATATATTATACATTATTATTATCATTTTATATAATATCAATATATAAATATTTAAGGACAAATTATAATAAAAAATAAATAATTATACTAATATACAATCACAACACATTCACAAGAAAGTTCCAATGCATTATACCCTGAATCATATAATCTCAAATAACATAAACATAAATATTATTTACATAAAAGACTAAATAAATAAATAGGATTCACCAACATGAATTTATAATATAGTAAATACTGATAAATATTACATATCACATACAAAAATAATTCCAATATCCCATACACCAACAAAATCTACAATTGCATGACATAATTAATGAATCAAAACGATTACTAAAACCTCTACATAATTAATACTACCTACACAAATATCTCAATAGAAATAATAATAAAAACCATAACAAAAAACATCATACAATATCTTATAATTAATGTCTTATTTATCACTCCCACTATATACCACTCCACTTCATCTTCTATGAGTGGAAACACTCTATATATGGAGTGCGTACTCCATAGAGTTCCAAAAAAGACTCCTATATATAAATAATAATAACCTAAATTAATTGTAGTATATTTGGACTATTTCAATGCCCTAATTAGAGGGCTCAATAATAACCCACACCTCATATAACACCAGAGTATGTGATATAGTAATACTTATTATTAGTAAAGTAAGTAAAATGACCACCTCTAGTATAAATGAAACAGATAACAGAAGGCAACTCATGAAAGCACATTTCAATACAATTAGAACCCCACATTCCCAGCATTAATATTCATCCTTTCCGTGTTTTCCCCCAAAATTCTAGTAGTTTCCGCAACTAATGTGATAATACCTTTCAAGTTCTATCGCTCTAATTCATACATATCACAATATATTAACTTAACTAAAATCCCACATCATTAAAACATCCCATACATACGTCCATTAAATCAAACATATTAACATCAACTAACCAAAAAATCAAAACTGTCAAGCTACACCGGATTACATAGAAAACAAATATAACTACTATTCAATATCCAATAAACAACAACTTTATCTCTCTCGACAAATGCCATATACAACACTTTCAATAAAATGACACATATATAAAGATACATTCAAAAAAATACATCCCCCAAGGTTATCGCAAACATTTCAATACCAACATATCATTATTCTCTACAATATCTAAAGTTCTCGAAAGGTTAATTATACAATACCTTCACCTCCTCCCCCCCTACCAACCTTTTATCCTCCTTATTCATAGTAGATCAGAGATGGCTCAGACATCGTCTCTATCTCGTTTACACGTGACTTTAACCTATAGCACTAGCTCTAACACATCTGTATGTAACACGGCGTACTGACATCAGCGTCTTTTATTATCGTAACTCTCACAAGATTCTAGTATACGATATCAAACACTTATCATCTCTCTGCTTTCTTGCAAAACTGCGAGACTCAACCTTTTATGAATTTGAATTTGCCAAAGAAACTAATAAATATAAAAAATTAAGGTGTTTTTATTTCTTTCGTGTTGAAGTAGAACCTTTATGGGGAGGTATAATTCTCTGTTTCTCTAAAAAATTAAAATAAATGCTATTTTTTTTCAAAGCAAATTAGGATATAAAATACCGAGTGGACTCTTTCGATGTGTCTCAGAATTACACATTGTGATAGAATATACTGTGTTAGGCGTGTGTAGATGAACTCATTAGCATTAATATAAACAATTATAATTTGTTTATATTGTTAATAAAAATAATAAATAGAAAGTTTTTGATTGTCAGTGTCTATTATCTCAGAACAGATATTTAGTATGAGATATTACATATGTTGGATGTCTTGCCATGAGTAGCCATAAAGCTTCTCATGATACATTTATTCTTTATGTACTCGTTAAAAGTTTTATAACTCATATAAAATTTATACAATAATTTATATATTTAATTTGCATTACGTACGAAGCAGCTCCAAAAACTTGAATAATATATTTTAGTGCATATGATCTCTCAATACTCAGATCATTGCTAGTAACTCGATCACATACCTACCTATACTACTTACTTTATTATTCTGTAAAAAAGCTGAAGAAAGGCATTCATATGTTATGAATAAATTATTTATTCACCGAAGAAATATACTCACTGTGATAGCTTGCGGGAACTTAATACATGACATAATGTAAATTGTACTTAATAAGAGCTTATAATGCTCAAAGTGAAGAGAGTAATAAACATTTTCGTCGTAAATATTTCATTTATAAAAAGTCGATTCATTACGTATTCGATTACGATTTTCTTATTAATATGGAAAGTTAAAATGACGAAAAATTTATTGATTTTTTCTGTATATCAGTTAAAATTATGCTCAATCGCCTTTAGTTTTATATAAAATGTTTATCTGAATATAGAAGAGACGAGAGTGATATTCAATTATTGAATAAAAGATGTCTAGAGAGATTAAGTGATGGGGAATAAAATAACACCGACATTGAGTGAAACAAATTATGAAATCAAGTGAGCTCAGAAAGCATATAATTTGGTAAAGTCATATCGGGTAATATAAAGTGTTAATCTATATGAAATATATTATATCTATTTATTAATTTTATGTTTGTAGTAATAATTTTTTTCCCCAGTTTTATGGTCTTTTATTTAATATACTTAAAACCACTTTCATATTTATAATATAATTAAATACAAGGTAATTGTGTATTTCCGCTAACTCAATCGATACATCGATATTTTATTAGCAATTTTTTTACTCGATTATCATCGATTTGACAGTGTAGGCGAAATGTGCTTAAATAATTTAAAAACACTGAAAATAATTTAGATCAGAAACTGTCGCAAATAGTTTCATCAAACCTAGGAATCCCTAATTTGACGTCTCAAACGTAAAAATCTAACGATGTAATGGAAACCAAGTCAACAGCCGACAAGACTTGGATTTCCTAATATTCAAAAGCTCCAGAACGTTATTTTACCTTCTGCCTCAATTTTTATCATGTGTGATGACATTTATAAAAAAAACTTTATTAAAAAAAATGGTTTTAAAAAACTTCAACGGAAATATCAAGAAGCATTTGCAATATAAAGTATTTAAAATTCCTAAATTGTATTAATTTTCATTTGTAAATTTCACAAAATTCCTAGTTTAAAATAATAATATTAAGAAAATCTAAAAAAATTTTTTTTTTTTTTTGCTCCAGTGATAGTATAAAAGTTTTTCAATTCTTCTCTACTTCATCTTTACATGCTTTTTAAAATACTTTATTTTTTTTGTAGCATTAATATATAATTTAATATCTTCTATGCCTGTAACCGTTTTGTGGTATTCTTGCAAATGCCTTCTAGGCTTATGTAAAGGTAATGAACAATATTGAAATGGACATAAATACCAAAAATATTTATCATCATTTTGATTCTCATCACTGGAAGAATTCAATTTCTTAGGACTTGGTGATAGTTTATGGTTGGTTAATTTTAATGACATTATCTCAAGTTCCATCAGTTTCTTTTCCTCATTTACATTATAAACAATTTTTTCATATCTTTTCTTAGCTCTCTCTAAAATAATTCTATGACGTTGTTTCATTTCATTTGGTGACTCGTATTTTTTAACAACAGGAACTAGAAAATAATTTGTTCCAACTTTCTTCTTACCCATCTTATTTAACCTGCCGTTACAACTTTCATATTTTAAACATCTAACATTTTTTTTGTTCACCGACTTGCTGTAAGGCGATACACTACCCTTATATATATATATATATATATATATATATATATATATATATATATATATATATATATATATCAGAATATAAGTTATACATCCAAATGCCACGAAAATCAGAAATTTAATTAAAGAAAATGGTGAATTTTTTGATGTTGCAAACGCTGGATGTGAATCCAGATCTTGGTGAAACGCACCCTACAGATTTTTAAGTGAGATTTGTGTGTTGGGATCTTTTTTCGAAGTATCCTTAACGAGGTATTGTAACATTAAAGTCTCCAAGAATGTAAGCCAAGGCTGTCCAAAAAGCAGCGCATTTATCAAGTGCTTCTCTGTCTTGCACAGTCATCGTGTCACCTTCAGAGTGATGGTAAAAGAAATAATCATCGTTCGAATTTAAAAGCGATCCTGAAATATAAAATAACGCAAATCATGCATAAACTTTCAATGCTAATTTTGCAATATTTCACAATTCAAGCAGATTCAACAATACTTAAATTGTTTTTCCTTGATAACCGTAATTAAAAGAAAAGTGGGTTTGTGACTTAACTTATTCAACACGAATATTCTAAAATAAATTTACAAATTGGTTGTAGAAGAAACTATTAATTTGAAATTTTATTAATATAGTTAGTGTGTGTGTGGTTAGCTATGACGAAAAATAATTGAAATACCTGTTGGAAATCCTGCTTTTTCCCACATACTGATATCTGGGCCAGCGTCCATTGGCGTTACAAGCTGTAAAATTATAAAAATAAAAGGTTATAATAACTGAAGAGGAAATATTTTTTATTAAATTACATCAACACGAACCAAGTAGGTGGGGGCTGAGGGGGTTGCATCCATCAGAAATTTTGGGGGGGGGGGGAGGAATTTTTGCAGTCAAGTGAATACGAAAAGGTTTGAAATATGAAGTTTATTTCAAAAAATGTCTTTAAAAATTAAACTTTCTTATAACATTTACAATATAATATATATATATATATATATATATATATATATATATATATAATATATATATATATATATATATATATATATATATATATATATATATATATATAAATATATATATATTATATTTTATATATTTTATATGATATTATATATATATATAATATATATTATATTTCTGAGATATTTTTCTAAAATCAAATGGACATACAAATGTGTACAAGTTACGTTATAATTGAATAGTATTTTAGATGATAAAAAATTTTAAAAATAGTTGTCCATTGTTTTTATATTTTTTTTTTGGAGGGGGCGGCAAATTTTTACGATAAAACGTCCCTCTTCAAATACTTTAATGTAAAAATTTAAGCCGCCCCCAAATATAAAGTTATATATATTTATATTTTTTGGGGGGAAAGAGGAAAATTTTGCAATAAAAGGAACTCTCTTGAATGTAAAAATTTGTCGCCCAAAAATATAAATTGATATATATTTATAGTGTGGGGAGCAGACATTTTTCCATAACAAAACGATCTCGTTTGAATGTAAAAATTTGCCGGTGCAAAATATAAAGTAATATATATATATATATATATATATATATATATATATATATATATATATATATATATATATATATATAAAAAACTGTATTTTGTGTCAAATATATATTATATATATAATATATATATTATATATATATATATATATATATATATATTATATATTATATATATATATATATATATATATATTATATATATATTATATATATATATATTATATACAAGCCATTCTTGTAGGTTTTTTAACTTTTATCAAATTTAAAACTTAATTTTGAATTAATTTTTTCTTTTAAAATTTGTTTGTTTGGTAAAGAACCGAAAATATCGACATTTAAAATCGAGAAATAGCGAGAATATGCCAAGAGCCAACATCTGCTTTATGTATTGGGCAGTGTTTTATTTTAGATTTGTTAAAGGCAGAAATTTCTCTTTTTTGAAAATTATATTAAAGTTCCTAGTCGTACATGTTCAATGGATAAAGGAAAGAAACTTAGTGGAGCTCAGTATAGAGCTATAAAAAAAATAAAAAAAAATAGAAAGAAGCAAGAAAATTTGCTTAAAAAAGTTCCACGTTTTATACATATTTTTATGATCGTCTGAAAAATCAAGTAGATTTTCAAGTTCATTAGAGTTAGACATTTTAAGTGGTAACTTCCAGAAGTGCAGACGATCTAACAACTTCCTTAGTCAACCTTCTGACACTTTAAAATGTTCTGATTCTGATATAGAATCATCAGTGACATATTAGCAGTTGATGATCAAACAGTACCATAAAAGACTTGCTTTTCTCTCAGTTAATATATATATATATATATATATATATATATATATATATATATATATATATATATATATATATATATATATATAAATATATAATATATCATATTATATATATATATATATATATATATATATTGACAATGATTCAAAGGGATGGCAAATGATATATCCCAAGTGGAACAATTTTCATTGTACCTCAGATATATTACAAAAATCAAGCCTTTCTCTGTAACAGTGCTACATTAAAAGCTAAAGCTAATGTGGATCGTGCTCGATTTAGCCAATCTAAGAGGCTAGGGCTATGATAATCTTCGTCCATGAGTGGTGAATTCAGGGATGTCCAAGAAATTTTAAAGAAATCCTTTCCCAAAGCCATGTACACTCACTGTATGAAAACACTGGGCGTCAAATCAGAGACGTGCACATTTTCTCGAACCATTGTAAAGCGCACCTGTGTTTTAGAGAAAAAAATTAAAGAATTGAAACAAGATTGGGAGAATGCGAGAATGAAAATGCTCTGTGGAACAAGATAGTGTGGTAGGCATAAAGCTGTGCTGTTTTTTAAGTAAATTCTTATTCCAATAGTAATAGCTCTGTATCATGTCAGTCAAAAGCCAGGTTAACATTCAAAAAGAGCATTATTAATTTTAATTAATTAATTAGTAATTGTTGGGATTGACCTACAATTTTTCAAAATACATCCAAACTAAAAACATCGATCTACGTAGCGCAGTTGAACAAGTAAACAATACAAGAAAAACTATTCATCATTTAATAAGAGAAAATGCTATTCTGAGTTTCACGAAAAGTTAGAATCTTCGCTGGAACTGACAGATCAAATAAATATCGAAATAACAGTACCAAGAATAGTTGGTCTCCAGAGGCATCAACCCAATTCATATTCTATAGACCCAGAAAAGCACCATCGACTAGCAGTTTTTATACCATGATTAGATGATATGATTTATTGCTTAAATGAAAGGGTTTTATCTTATCAGGACATCGTGTCACCTATTCAGTACGTAATTCCAACCAATTGTGACGTTTCATGACAAAGTTCTATCAGCATTCGAATTCTACAGAGACCACTTGATTGGTTCTTACCAGGAAGTTTTCCTGTTAGTGTGGGAATTATGGAGACAATAGTGGAGAGGATCTCAAGAAAAACCCGTAAGTGCCGTCGCCGGATTAGACGAATGCATCGAAAACTTGTTCCCAAATTCAGGCATGGTATGGAAAATACTTGTACTTTCTCTTTCTGCAACTTTAGTTGAACGAAAGTTTTCTAAACTGAAATTAGGTAAAAATGCATTTGAGGAACAACAAGTGAAAATAGTCCGAGTTGATTTGCTTTACTCTTTATTCATAGAGACTTGCCTTTAGAAATCAACAACGATCAAGCCATCGACCATTTTGCTGAATCTGTGAATTCACGACGTTTACAGATTGTTCTGTAGTCTAGTTAAAAATTAAAACTATTTTGTTCATAATTATTATTTTCTTACTATTCCATTCCTACAACATCATTGGAATTATTTAAATTACAACGAATTTGTATAGAACGCTAAAAAATAAGAAAAAAAGATTAACTTTAAATAGAGTTCGCAAGCAAGAGATTAAAACAAGTCATTAAAATCTTAATAAAATAATATTTTATGATCTTATATAAACGTATAATAATAATTCTAAATTTAGGCAGAGCTGAAATTTATCCATCTTCCCTAATTTTCTTAAAGCATATCTCGGTTCTCTCTACTACATTACATCTCATGTACAAATTCTCAGGGAGATCTAAAAAATATGAATTTTCTCCTTAAAACCTCAATATTTATCATCCGGGATAAGGGGGTGGCAGAATTCCAGCCCCCCCCCCGTAAAAATTCCTGTGTACGCCACTGACACGGACAACTTATTAAACCTAGGTATCAAACACTGAACTTCTAATATGATTATTACTATTCGGGAGTGAAGTTTTAATTAAATTACTCCTTTGTCTGGCTTATAAAGCTGCTTCTCAACTTCAGTTGTCGTTTTCTCTTCTTGATAACTTTAGGCGGCGTCTCTCAGAGTGATAGCCTTGGTCTTGAGATATTCACATTTTAAATTCTTTTAATCAACATCTTCCTCTCTAAAACGCATTCCAACCTGTACAAAATATTATACCGGGAACATCACATCACAACGACTGCCAGCGCTGATTTAAAAGAACTTTAGATTTTGGTCATGCTGCTAGAGTTTTTTAACACTTCTGACGTACTTTAGTTTTACAAGAGATTCATTCACCGTTGTATAAGGTACTTCTCGATATTGTGGAACCGATTCCATCTATCTGGATAGAGCCAAGTCTTAGAAGAAAAGATTTATTTCCTTTCCGATACTCTTTGGTGGTTTTGGCTCTTAATCAATCTTCAATGAGAGATACAATGGCAGATGTTCGAGAACACTCTTCCATTTTATCACACTTGTTGCACTATTAGTAATGAAACATGTCATGTTTTTTGCACAAAGATTATAAAATAAAGGCTTTCTCATTGTAGTTCCTCCTTTCCAACCACTTTTGAACTATGAAATGCTTCTAATAATCCTTTAAAATATTATATTCATAAACCTAAATTCCTCGTTCGAGAATACCTGAGGAAATTCTTTTATGATTTTTGATCTGGGGATTGTTTATTCTTTTTTCTCCAAATGGTAAGCCAAACGTGAAAAATACCAGATGTGTAATTAATAAAACATGTGTGAACTTAGTTTAGTTGTAGCATCTATTGTGGGATAAAATTTCTCGTAACTTGATAGGGAATCTTCATCTACCTCTAATCTACCTAATTAAATTTTTTATTTAATTTTATTAAATTAATTTGTCTTTTACATCAAAACAGATTTTATCTTGTTTCACAAAAATTGAGAGATTCTCTGGGAAAATAAATATAAGGGGGACGTATTAAGAGTTGATGTAAAAGAGTTGCGTTTTAAAAAACAAACTCCCAAAAGTCTATTAAGCCTACCCAAGTGATAAACCTTATCCAAACAAGTAAGGAAAGCATTGAGAAGGTCAAGTCAAAGGAGAGGGCTTTAATTATGTGATGTGTGCTACTTCTAGAGTAGTGGTGAGTTGAGCTAGTGTCGTACAAATTAAAAGGGTAAAGCAAAAGCTTAATAATAACGAAAAATAGATTTAAGGTGGAAGAGAGAAAGAACCCAGAAGTAGTTAAATTTTGTAAGAAAGAAAGGTCGTTACTTTAATCACTATATAAATGAAAGATTTCGAACCAAATCTATAAATTGAGTTTGGAATTTGACGGAAACCCAGATTAAATAAAATCCTAAAGAACAGTGACGAAAGCCAAATACTTTTTCAAAAGCTTTACCACGCAAAACTCTAGATGTTTAATAATGAAACATGTAAACATATCAGTAAGTCATTAATTGACCCTCTACCAAGGGAAACTAGACTGATAAGGAGAAAGAGAAAAATTTAATATCAGATACTTTTTCAATATGCGTTGCCCTTCCCTGAATAGTTCGAAAACGCTATAAAATAGGTATAGATTTTGAGGATAAAGTAGACTTTTCATCTACTTCGGCTCTCACAGATCGGCATTTACATAGAGGCCATATTGTATTTTGCAACAAAGCAGGAAACATTCATCGTAAATTGAAAGTCATGTAGCTTATCTAGTCAGTCGGACTGAACTGTTAGAAAATAATAGGATTCCTAGCTTATTTAGAAATTAAATAAAATGATCATAAGTGGAAAATAATTTCATGTTAAATAAAAATTGACTCGAATAATCCGGAATATTTATATATGGGTCAGTTTTTTAATTGCATGTAATATGACTATATTTGGAATCTCCGAAATAGAGATTATCATCTTTTGAGTGCAAGATATATCAAACTTGTGAAAATTTGTTAGATATGCAAATGTAATTATGAAGTTCGCTTTATTAGGTGAATGACCAAAAAAAAAAAAAAAAAAAATTGGAGAACTGAAGGAAAAATTCAAGCAATGGAATTGCGAAATTTGGAGGTTCAGAAGTTTTAAAGGTATACTGAGGTTATTAATCTTTATTAATCTATATAGTTCATCTCTTCAACATTAAATTATTTTTTGGGCAAACTCAATCAGTAAACATCAAAATTACCTTTGTTGTGTTCAAAGTTTCAAAGAGAGAAAGAACTTTCTTCAATAGACATTGTGCTTCTCTGTTGCCACTAAAGGATAATCCAAGCGGGTTAAAAGTTCCACTATCTGACTCCAGTAGAATTTGGAATTTCTCATTAGATTTTGAATGAAGGTTAAAATATGCCTGAAAATTCATTTTTATTATTATTATTATTATTATTATTATTATTATTATTATTATTATTATTATTATTATTATTATTATTATTATTATTATTATTATTATTATTATTATTATTATTATTATTATTATTATTTTTATTATATATATATATATATATTTATATTATTATATATATATATATATATATATATATATATATATATATATATATATATACACAGATATTTTTTGAGAGATATTTTTTAATATATATTTATATATATATATATATATAATATATATATATATAATTATATATATTATTATATATATATATATATATTATATATATATATATATATCTATCTTATATATAATATATATATATATAATATATACTATATATATAATATATATTATATATATATATATATATATATATATATATAGTGTCCGGACATTTTGTCGACGAACGTTTGTCCGACAGACAATTATTTGGCCGAACGGAATCTTGGCCGCAAATGAAGTAGGTTAGGTTAGGTTGTTAGGAAAGGTAATTACGTTTATTAACTATTTTTCCTTTCGTTCAAATTCTCGTGTCCCATTATATAATATATATTATATATATAATATTATATATATCTATATATATATATATATATATATATATATTATATATATATATATATATATATATATAATATATATATATAATATATTATATATATATATTATATATATATATATATATATATATATTCCCATAAATATTGCTACACACAAATAGTAGCGTGAAATAAACAAATAAGCAGTTTAATTTAATATGTATATGATATAATTTAGAAGGACTGTTAATGCCAAATATAGAATCAAAATGAGCACCTTTTGCCTTAAGATAAACCTTAAGTCTGTTGGGCAAGTTGTCTACTGTAGGACACACGACCATTATCTGAAAGTGGTCCTCCGAACCTGTTATAGCTCGCTTTAAAGAAAGAAGATTTGGATGTTGTCTTGAGCAGACCATACGGTCTAAAATTGCTTATAATTTGTAATCCAAAGGATTAAGATCGGGGTTACCAGACAGTCAATCGTTAACCCTCAGAAAATGGGGAACAATGTCTTAAAGTTAAGCTTGAGTAGATCATCAAAAAAGCTGGATGATGACCTATTTGGACACGTGGTACGAGTTCAGCTACATCCTTAAATGCTGTAACATACACCCTATCTTTTTGTTTATTTAAACATTTTTCTTGGGTAAAGATTTTTTCGGAAGTAAAGAAATTTTTTTGCAGTGGTGGTCATGCGCGTACTCAGCCAGCAATTGTTTAGAGTTTTCTCCCCTACCATTCTTTAGGGAGTCCGGGAGTAAATGTTCAGTGTTCTTTTATAAGACCTTAACCTTAGATGCTCGACTGGGAATTCTTAAGTATCTGCATTTCTTTTTTTTTTTCTTTTTTTTTACAGTTGTCACCACCACTCACGGGCAGAACACTATTCAAGGAGTGGGTGTTATACGCCTCAAAAGTCAATAGCTAACGTAAATTACGCAGATGAGCACAGACGCAGGCTTTGAAGTGAGGGAGATTAAATTCAGCAGGAAACACAGAAGATGGAAGAGTTCCACAGAACAGAGGTGGCATGAAAGAAAGAAACACCGCAGCGAACTAGCCTGGAGCTACAAATGTCAACGCAAAACTGATGTACAGACACGGCAACCCTTGTGCTACGATGGCAACGTAAAGGTGGTGGTACGCGAGTGATAAGTTCCCACGAGCACCTGCCACTGCGGTACCTATAGAAAAGAGAAAAAGCACCAACATCGCTGAGCAAAGATAGAGGGTCAAGTGAAGTGGAAAGTACAGAACAGTTTATAAGCCTTTTTGCCCTTGACTCGATCCTATCCAAAAGCCGGGTGAAACCAGAGTCCCCCTCCCCAGATATGAGACAGTACTCCATACATGGGCGAATGAGACCCTTGTATAGCTGGAGTAACTGAGAAGAGGGAAAAAAGTCTCGCATTCTAAACAGAACTCCCAGTTTCTTTGAGGCTGCCCTAGCAACCGTTGTGATGTGAGATTTCCAAGACATTTTTTTTGTTTATGTTAAGGCCAAGGATGTTTATATTGTCAACAGGAGAGATGAGAGAGCCACGAAAGAGATAGCAAAGTTAGAAGGTGTCTTAGAGAGGGAGATTTATAAAAGTTGGATTTTTAAAGAATTGAATTTCACAAGGTTGAGACGATCCCACCCTGAAATTTTATCCAGATCAGCGAGAATAGAATCGGAAAGATTAAGACGAGAGGCAATTCTAGAAGTAAAAGAGGGAGTAGAATTGAAATG